>UESW01003907.1:3345274-3438242 GCA_900491605.1 Calamus simplicifolius | reverse complement strand
AAAAAATGTAGGTTTATGGTATTCTAGAGACTCAACATTAAATCTGATTGCTTATTCTGATTCTGATTATGCTGGATGTAAGTTAGATAGAAAAAGCACAAGTGGTGCATGCCAATTTTTAGGAAGTAACTTAATCTCATGGTTTAGCAAAAAGCAAAATTCGGTTGCATTATCTACTGCTGAAGCAGAATATGTTGCAGCTGGAAGTTGCTGTGCTCAAATCCTATGGATTAAGAGACAACTTGAAGACTATGGTATCACACTTGATAAGACCTATAAGATGTGATAATACAAGTGCAATCAATTTAACTAAGAATCCAATTCAACATTCAAGAACAAACATATTAAAATTAGACATCATTTCATTAGAGATCACGTAAATAATGAAAATGTTGTTATTGAATTTTAAATACTAAAAATCAAATTGCTGATATTTTACTAAGCCTCTTGATGAAACAAATTTTATGAATTAGAAGAGAATTGGGATGTTTGATCCAACCATTTAATGAATCAATTAATGAATTGACATGATTCATGACATCTTTAAATCACATCAATTAAAAGGGACATCGTATCAAATTAAATGCTGTGAGTTTAAGTCTTTTCATCTTTATGAAAGCCCACTTCCATAAATTTATCCACCAACCGGACATTGCAAGCTTTTTATTTTATTGATGGCAGTTAACCGACCAGGCAACCAAACAGTCACCTGGCCAGCTAACCATCAAGCTCTCTCCCTATATAACCTTTTTCATTCCAACCGATTCTTCATTTCAAGCCGTCTCCCTCAACCGATCGTCCTTCTCTCTTCTCATCCTCTCTTCATTCCATCAATCCTTCTATCAATCTTCTTCCATTCACTCCTTTTATCAATCCATCTTGAAGATAGTTGATGGCTCCCAAGAAGAAGGCAATCGCAAGAGATGACGATTGTGCTGATCTTCGCCGGAAGTCTACTACTTCTTCATCCCAGATCAACTCTCTTCTTGCTTCTAAATCTTTCGCTCATGGAAGGTTAGTTGATTTTAACTTCTTAGAACAAGAAGGTTTTAAAATTGGAAAACTTTAGTTAATCAAGGTTGGGATAAGCTTTTATCTACCAAGAGACCTATTTATCCTGAGCTTATTAAGGAATTTTATGAAAACATATCTTTTGGTAGTGAACTATTTCTTCTTCGTAAAAAGACTAAAATCGACCTAGACTGCAAAACGTTAGGTTGTGCTCTAAATATTCCATCTAATGGTTTCTTAGAAGTCCTTCCTAGTGAACGTGGATATAAAATAGGTTTAATCCTTAATATTGACGACAATGAAGCTGGTAATATTGAAACTCTAGATGCAAACATGTTATCTGTAGAAAATAGATTATTCCACAGTATCATCGCCAAAATCCTTGCCCCACGAGCTGGTTCGTTTAATGTTGTAAATGATAGGGACATGTTTAATGTATGACATCTTAATAGAAGACCCTGTTGATCTACCTCAGCTAATGATGACCGTAATGAAAGAATCTCTGTCTAGATCTAAGGCTGCATTGCCCTACGGAATGTTTCTCACTTACATATTTGAGTTTTTCAATATTAAGCTTAAGGAGAAACTGCAGTGGCATTACGTCACTCTGACGTATTTAATGCGCATTCATGCACCGTATGGACTTTGCCAAACGGGATGGTATTTGGTTAAAGGTTAGATCAAGAACTGGTCAGTCTAGTATGCCACCGCCAAATATGACTCAATCTGCTTGTTCTCCTCAGAACTTCTTCAATTTGACTTCAACCAACCAAATCCTTACCTTGCTGCTATGACTACTGACCAAAATCCATTTCTATCTGATCCACCCAATATGAATGCTTCTGGACCTTCTTATCGAAATGACAACCCTCTGCTCCTCTTCCTTCGTTCGTCTATGTGATGATCAAATCCGCCATATTATCAGTGAATTGACCCTTGCCACTTCTAGTCGAAGCTCTGGAGACAGTGCTTCTTCTGTCAATGATCAGACTCTTGTACCACATATTTCTTCTGTATTTGAGACCATATCTCAGTTTAAAATTACTCTTAATCAACTTGTCCATGATGTGAACATTCTCAATGGAAGAGTTTTTCATCACAATGAATCTGTCATGGACCGGATCCTAAAAGAGATAAATTTCCTAAAAGGTAAGCTTGAGAATTTTGAAACTAAGGCAGAGTGGGTAGAATACCAAATGAGATCCAACGAGACCCAGACCCGAGATGCAACAAACGCTGTCGACCATTGGACCGCATCTCTCTCTAGGCTGAGTCATCTCGTGGAGACTTACATCACTCGCCTCTGCGCCTGATGCTTCTTATTCTCATCCGCACCTCTGGACGCCCGACACAGCCTTCCTCCGACAAGCCTGGATCTTCAAACAAGCCAAATGTTTCTTCAGTGCATATTTCTTCTTCAGATGATGACAAGTGATTGTGTTTGACTTATGTAGTGAAAGTACTTGGTATCATTTATGTAATGCATGTTTATGACTATGTTTTATGACTTGCAACCATGACATGTAATATTGTATTTACTCTATTTTGTAATGATCTGAATGACTGCTCTAATTATGTATGGATAATGACATCTCCTTGATATGTTATGCTTAAATTTATTGCAAGACTCTTCAAACTTCTTTTTGATTAATGACAAAAAGGGGGAGAAGAATATTGCATACATTAAGGAATGGAGTAAAATAATAACTCCATATTCAGGGGGAGAAAAGATCACTTATTCAGATTGAAGGGGAGAAAGTAATGTTTTTCTGATTACACTCCTGTCTATTTATTAAACTTCCTATATGTGCTTCTTTCATGCTTAAGGGTTTTGTCATCATCAAAAAGGGGGAGATTGTTGACCCCAGATTGATTTTGATGATTACAAAACTATTAGGCAACTCTAAGCTTAATACAGGGAAGTTCGGTCGCCTTGCAAGTAAGTATCTTCGTGCAAAATTGATTGGTAAGAGAGTACTTCATTCTATTTTGCCTTAGATAATTTTATTGGCTTGGGAGTTAACTGGTTAGCTAACTTGTTATTCCATTTAGCTAGCTGGCACACCTTTCAGCTAACTGGTAAGTTATCTCTGTGACATTGGCCGAACATTGCTTATTTAAGCTAGCTGGTTAGCTAGCTTGTTAGCTAGCTGGAGTTCTTTCAGGTAGCTAAGGTGCTCGTCACTGTTGCTGGCCGAACGTCCTCCAATTTTAGCTAGCTGGTTAGCTAGCTTGGGATGCCTTGGAGCTAACTGGATTTCATTTTAGCTAGCTATCGTTGCCTGTTAACATTCCTGGCCGAATGCTATTTATTTTTAGCTAACTGTTGAGCTAGCTGGGATCTCCTAGCTAGCTGCGTATCTTGTTAGCTAACTGCTTTGACTTGGAGCTAACTGCTTAGCTAACTAGTTTTCACAGGTAAGCTTCAGGCCGTGAGCTGTCAAATTTTAGTTAACTAGAGCTAGCTACCTGGTGGTTAGCTAACTGGAAAGCTAGTTTTATCCTGCCGCATGGTTGCCTTTTTCTCAGTTAGCTAGTTAGCTAACTAGCTTGGCGATCTCTCTGTTGCTTTTCTCCTTAGTTAGCTGAAGAGCTAACTATTTTGGACGGCTCTCTATTGTTTTTGAACTTAGTTAGCTAGTGAGCTAACTAACTTTTCTTTAGTTAGCTGTTGAGCTAACTCTTTCTGTGTTTCCTGCAAGCCATGAGCCATCATTTTTTAGTTAGCTGGGGAGCTAACTAGTTAGCTAGCTCCTGTTTCCTCTGCCGTTTGATTTGCTCTTTAGTTAGCTGAAGAGCTAACTATCTTTGTTTAGTTAGCTGCTGAGCTAACTAAGCACTCTGTACTTTTGCTCATGGCCGATTTGCTTTATTGTTAGTTAGCTGGGAGCTAACTAGAAATTGTTTAGCTGCCTAAGGAGCTACCTATCTGGATGTTTTCTTTGTCGTGGCCTCTCTTGTGAGCTAGCTGACTAGCTAGCTGGGATTTCCTGCTTACCTCTTGGCCGAATGCATTCAAGTCTTCAGCTACCTGGAGTTATTTCCAGTCAACCGCTGCCTGAGTTCTTGAGCTTGCTCTTTCTCTCTTGCTCTCTCTCTTTTCTATTTTAGCTACATTTAACTTTTAATTTTTTGAATTGTTTCAGGGTTCTTCCTTCCTCAAATGGAGACCTGCATTCAATGCTTAAGGGAAACATTTTACAACGGTTATATTTTCTTTCCGTTTTTATTTCATTTGTTCCTAATGTATCTAACGGATATCTTTTTTGTTGGATCATTATAAATAGCTGTGATTAGAAGCACACATGACGATTTTTGAAAAAGAGATTACAAGAGGAAGAAATCCAAGAAAAGAGCTTTTACTGCATATTGTTGAGTGGTTGATAAGGGAGTTGCTGTGCATTCAAGTTCATTCATTGCTCCAAAAAGTCGTCCAGATCATTGAAGTTTTTCAAAGCAATCAAGGCTTCAGCTACTTCACCTGTTCATTTATTGCTGAAATTATTGCTTCAAAAGTTGTAAAGTATACTCTGGATATTTGCTCATTGTAGGAGCTTCTCTTTATCATTCTCTGATTATTTTGTAAGAGGGTTAGTGTTAACCCTTGATTATTTTGGCTTCCTTATGCCATGAAACAAGAGGACTAGCCTGGTTTGGCTAGGGTTTTTGGCTTCCTTATGCCGTGAAACAAGAGGACTAGCCTGGTTTGGCTAGGGGTTTTTGGCTGCCTTGTGCCATATAAACAAGAGGGCTAGCCAGGGAAGGCTAGAGATTGTAATCGTTATGGTACGATTAGTGAAATTTTCAAAGGTTTTGGGGAGTGGATGTAGGTGCTGAGTTTGGCACCGAACCACTATAAACTCCTATGTGTTTGTGGTTGTTTGATTCTCTATTGTTATTATTCTGTGCACCCCACTTTACCGCTGCAAATCAAAATTAGGGTTTAAGTACATATCTGCAGAGTAATCAATTTTTAATAACCCAATTCACCCCTCTTTGGTTGCTACATCTGGGTAATATATTAATACAAATATGAGATCCACATCGGTATCCAATACCTAAGTGAAATAAGAAGTAACAGAAGAAAATATCTCAGTCATAAATATACCTAATGTAGAAGCATCCATATGTTTCTTTTCTTTTAGGCTAGCCAGATAAGCCCTGCAGTTTTGCTTCCAGTACCCATCCTTGCTACAAAAGTCACACTTTTTTGGCTACTTTGTTTTTCTTAATACCCTTATTGGTTTAGTCGCTTTAGCCTTTTGGACCTTATTCTTCTTTGGCCACTTCTTACGAGCACCAGAGGACTCCACAACCATAATCTGCCTCTTTTCTTTCTTAATATTGGACTCGGCATTCATTAGCATATTGCGAGCTCAGGTAGAGATGCCTCTAGCTTGTTCATGCTGAAATTAAGAACAAACTGCGAATAGCTGGAAGGTAGTGACTGTAGAACCAAGTCAACACTCAGTTCATGATCCATCACAAAACCCAATCATGCCAACTTCTCAATCAGATTGATCATTTTTAGCACGTGGGTACCCACTGATAACCCTCAGTCATTTTGTACTAAAACAGCTCTCTAGAGGTCTGAAACCTCTCATAGCGAGACTGTGCACTAAACAACTCTTGCAGGTGCATCAATATCTCTTGAGCATTCATATGCTCATGTTGTTTCTGAAGATCAGGTGACATTGAAGCCAATATCAAACATGTAGCCATTTTCTTAGCATCTTTATACCGATTATATGCCGCCACATGAACCTCAGTCAGAGCATTCGCTGGTGGGACCTCCAATGCAACCTCATCTAGGACAAAAAAAAATTTAGATCGAAGAACGATCCTTACATTCCTTAGCCAATCAGGAAAGTTGAGTTCAGTCAATTTTTTGGATTCTAATATACTCCTAAAGTTGATATTTACACTCATAGTTTCTCTGATAACCTACATAAAAAATAGAACGAATCAATTGCTATGAATACTAATCACCGACTTGATATGGTAATTTTAAGATTTTTAAGTAAGTTGGTTCTTTCACTATTTTATCAAGGTTAATAGCCCTCTCTATTAATCTCGAAAGATTGGCATTCAATTTTTTTAGTGGGCTAGGATCGTCATTCGAATTACCTTGACCTTGGCTTTGGCACAACAAATCTCGGTAAGCCAAATTTGGTAGATTATCATCAATCACATTTAATGTGACTTCTAGATCATTTAGGGGACATTGCCTTGTTAGATTCATATGTGATCATCCTAAAATATTCATATGTGATCACCCTAAAGTTTGCCTTTAGATTAGACTGACCCTGACTTTGGCCAATTATGCCAGCTAATCTAATTAAGTTAACCCATTGTTCCATAATCAACTTCTCATAAGTACACTCGACCTCGGCTTTGGCACGACAAATCTCATGACCTAAAGATTTTATATCATTGAATAATGGAAGGCTAATGACTTAATATTCGTGAAGGGATTTAGTGCATATAGGTTCCATCATACATATACAATATTTGTACTATGCTAGGTTACATATCCTATATGTAGATTTTAGATTAATCTTTATTAACCTAAAAAATCATAAGATCAAATCTTATGAATGGGATTCCAAATCAAATTAGGATTCCTGATCACTATCTAATTTAGGAACCCTAATCATGTGACCAAATCAATTGCTACCATCCTGATTAACCTTATTAATCTAATCAATTAAGAGCTTTCCTTAACAATGACCAGATTAGCTTATCAATAAGGTCCTATTTAGCATACCCTTCAATTTCATTGAATAGGTTTTCCTAGGCAATGAACGGATCAATTAAAACCATGATCATGCTTTTCTTAGACACCAATGTAGGTAAGCCTAATTGATTAGACCAATTTTGGGATCATAGGATCAAGCAATGATGTGGTTAATTCTAAGTTTCCTAAATCTTTATCATCTATTACATTTTATGATAAGTTAAGATAGTGATCTTGATAGGGTATTATGATAAAAATTCTTAATTCAAATTTAAAAATTTTAAATTTTAATTTTAAATTTTTTATTATTTAATTATGTATGACATGTCGGTTTTACATTCCATGTAAATCCTAATATCTCTAACAAACCCTAACCGATTCTTGCTATAATAAGATGTTGGATTCAAATTTTAATTTAGATTCCATATGATTACATTTAATCACAATCTTATCATGATCTAAATTTTAGAAAATAAGTTTTCTACATTTATTGTTCATCATCATATAAATATCATATCTTATCATATCAATAATCATGTTAAAATTAAATTCTAAATATATTTCTAGGATTTCAGCACATAGTGTCTATCATGCATAAATAATAATTGCTATTTTAACATGATACAGATATATTAAATCTAAATTAAATTTTATTATTTATCATATAATAAACCTTATCTCTAATATCACAAAGTACTTTATTTTAACATGATACTGAACATGCATAAATCTAAATATATTATTTATCATCAAATAATAAATATTTTATTTTATTTTAGATTTATTATAACATATGAAAATAATTCAGAATTTTAATCTTCATAAAAAGTATGATAAAAACTCATATTATCAATCAGATTGACTCAAGTATCCTATCAGATTAATGAATCTGTAGCCTAAGGTGGCTCTGATACCACTTGTTGAAAACCTTTTTTTCTAACAAGCTTTGGCCCTAAACCTTCATTGTTGTACGGTCATAGGCCTGAGCCTCGTGCCCAGCGACCCTATCATCCGACAATGGTACCTATCAGACCAGTCGATGATCGGATCGACCGGTCCACCGATACCAATGGGCAGAGAGTTTGGCTTCGATGACACAGTCACACGTGATAGTTTTCCATTGATGCTCTGCTTGACCGTATAAGTCAATTGGCTCTGATACCACTTGTTGAAAATTATGTATTCAAGACATGAATCAAATTCATAAAAACGTAGCGGAAGATAAAATACAAAATTTTCATATGCTCAGAATCCTTAGGAACATATTCATTTAATTAGAAATAAAATCTAAAACATTAGATCTATAATACCTGAGTCCTTTATCGGTGTAGAAAATGATGAAGCTGATGAATCATCTGCCACTAGCCATCCATGCATTCGGCTTCTAATGGTGATCCACACGAAGAAGAGTGGATGAAGACCTTCAAGGTATAAAAATGACTCTTAGGGAGAGAGGGGTGTTAGCGCCTCTTGAATTCCCTTCTAGAATTTTAAACCAAAGATCTTTCTTTAGGTCTAAAGATCTAATCTTTTTCTATCGAGAGAGAAGAGGAAGAGAAAGAAACATATTAATAGAGAGAGGGAGAGAAAGAGACTTTCCATCTCATAGGAACATTAATCCAAGGGAGAAGAAGAGACTCCCCTTCTCATGGCAACGTTAATCCAAGGGAGAGGAAGAGACTTTCCTTCTCATGTCCCCAACTACGCAGGCTCGCAGGCAGGGTCGCCCGCCCAAGCTTCAAACGCAGGCACGGCCCGCAGCGGTCAGCAACCCAAACCAAGCAGCAGACCGGCTAACATCATTCTGCATCCGGCCAAGGTGCACCACCGGCCCCACGCATCATCCAAGTGTCAAAATCTCAGCCCTTAAAATTATGAGTTTGTTATCTCATAACTACATGCCCAATCTGGACATGTTCACCATCCTACCTTAGAGATTCATTATGCCCCATTCCATGGGCATGAATCCTTCTTCATATGACTGAGATTTGCCATTCATACCCAAATAATCATAGCCATCTATCACATGGAACAAGCCAAATTTGGGTATCTAATTATTTATTCATCATATGTGCAAATTATCTCTCCTTAAAATTCCTTCCTCTATGATGGATCATATTCATTATTATTTTATCTCCTTTAAATTGGATCTTACCCAACTATTTAATTGATCATCTTATCTGAATTAAATTTAATTTAATTTTTATTTTAATTCATCCAAAATTCTCCTTAATGCATGTGACCCATTAGCTCTTTGACATGTTGGCAATAATCATGTCCTAATACTGACCCTAGGAGTAATTGGACAACTCTTTGTCCAAGTCAACAATATGATTATAAATCATGAGAGGCCTCTAGTAAAGCATCATGACCACCCAAGTGCTAAGGGTTTTGTTGACGTGACCATCAACGATACCTATCCATGAACGGTTATCGTATGATTCAATCCAGTCATCACATATCCCAGATCAGTCAGTGGCATGGAAAGTGTCAACCTTGTAACTGATCTTATTTACTTGATCTCAGGAAAGACTAACTCATATGAATTAAAACTCCAAAACTATTTCAAATTCCAACTCAACCTTGCAAGAATTTTAAGTCTAATCAATCCATCAAGTGGCTATGGGATATAACTCTCTCTATATTAAGGAAGACGAATTCTATCTTGGTCAATCACCACCTTCACGTGTTTCATATAATACCCAATCATCACCATATTGCAACTCATGGCTAGAGTGACGTTTGTATGATGTCAAAGTATGGCATTCAACACATGAGGTGCAGTGAATACCTCAAGTCAAAGGATCACTGCACAACCATCATCAGAGATCAACCATTGACATTATATACAATATCCATATGGGATCTCTGTGTGGGTTAACCAATGCATCGTTTTAATAATGAGCATCCACACACCTATCCAAATATCTCCATACTTCAGCTTGTAAGATCAGCTGCTTACCACAAGGGTGAATATATGCAATGTGTGCTAGTCTCATAGTGTTTGATGGTGTCCCGTCCCATCTACACATCGACTAGGAAAATTTAAAGAATCGAACCATAACATGTAATTTGAATATCACAATTTGTAATCTCTATTACAAATTTTATATACATGGTTCACATTTTTTGGACTTTATTTCATAGATAAATATATCAAATATATAATAAAAGACATCTGGATAGATAAAAAAACCATTTTTATTTGATTATATTCATAGAATGTATATAGCATTTAATCCAATTGGATATAGGGCATACACTAACAGATGAAGGGCCAAGCGGGATGGGTGGACGGGGGCTGACGAGGGGCCGAGTGGACGGGAGGGGAGGGAGCCGGGGTCGGGTGGATTGGAAGGAGAGGGGAGCCGGGGGCCGATAAGCGGGGGAGCAACAGGGGGACCGGGTGGTGGGGGTGGGGAGGGGGAAAGAGGGCCGCATGCCCGATCTACCATGGGGGAGGGGGAAGAGGGTCGTGCACCCAATCTAGGAGATCAAGCGCATGGCCCAAGGAAGATCAGTGCGTGTGCATTGCTAACGCCCGCTCGCTAGCGATGCATGCGGGCGCATCACTAGCATATGCGTGCGGGCTGCCCGTGCCCAATGCGCAAGGGTGGATCGCAGGCGCATGCGCTGGCGGGTGGGTGCCCCTACGCGATCGCGCGAGTAGCCGGTAGGTAGGCGTGCGCGTCTGACACGCGGGCAAACACGCCCCCTTTAGCGGCTCATTCGCGTGTCGCTGAGACGCGCCTGCGCTAGCAACGTGCGAGATGTGTCGCTGATTAGCGACATCGTCGTCACTTCGCTAATTAACGACGCGGATTTTTGACGTATTAGCAACTACTTAGCGACAACATTTGCGTCGCTAATTTAGATCATCGCTATTTTGTCGTTAAGTTATCGCTAAATTTTTTTGTATCACTATTTAGCGATAATATTTGGTAGCGTCGTTGATGGGCGTCGCTAAAACCAAATATTCTTGTAGCGTTATATATTTAAAAAGAATGCTTGATATTTTTTCATATTAGTGTAGTCTTATTTTATACTATATATATTATTATTGTAATGATATAATATAGCATAATTATTATATTATACTAATATGATTTAATTTAAATATTGCAATAATAATATATATTAATAAAAATAAATTATATAGTAGATGTAAAATATATTTAGAATAGCTTGACATTACATGGTTGGTGACCTTATATTTCTGAGGCATTACTGAATGGCTTAATTATAGATATTAACATGCATGATAATCTTAATTTGATTATAGATTAATGGTCCCATTCATTCCAATAAAATGCATGCTTTCAACCTTAGTTTATCTGACTTCAAGCAATACATGAGCCGAAGCAACATGAAAATAAAATTAAATCAAAGATTTTTGATACCGATAATTGGCTATAAGTTAGCACTTGGTGTATTTTGGCATCAAATTGGATTTATTGAGAACAATCTGTATAAACTTAATCGTTTGTGGATATCTTTTTAATGTTATCGACGCTTTAAATGATTTTCTGCACGATTAAACAAACATTACGTACGTGATCTCAACATCTGTTGAGCAGGCTGCCTTGCCGCATATCAGTTCGCAAAGGTTTAAAACCCTCCCTCGTTTGAACATACCAAGAAATGGCCAAAAAAAAATCTTGAATCTCTGACCTGTCCGTTTACTGTCAACCATGGTGCAACGACATCAAAGGTAAGTCTGCTCCACTGCCCACAGTTTAGTACGCGCTGGCTTTAAACCCTTCTGATATTTGACCGTTGCAAGAAAATATTTGTTAAAAAAAAATTAACATCTGACCGGTTAACAAGAAACTGCGTTCGACCATGGAGAAATGATCCATGGCCTTACTTTATTTAAAAAAATAAAAAAGATATTATTTAAATTCGTAACTCCATTGTAAGTGCACCATCCGTATTGAGCTAAAGACTCCCGTTTGAGTTTCAAGATCTTTGCTAATTTCAGAGCTCAAATCCAAGCACAAGTTTCACAATTATCATGTTTCATGGTCAACGTTTAGAAAAACTCACCTCCATGTCCTCGCATGGGAGAATTCTACAGTGCTTCCTTGCTTGTGATTTAACTAAAAATTGATTTTGAATCCAACCATAAGATTCGATGATGGATAGTTCAGATGTAAGCGATTAAATCGATTAAGCCTGTGCATGGTGCTGGATAGCAAAGAGCTGGTATCATAATTTGATTGAACTTTAGAAATAAAACGAAAAAAAAAAATAAAAGAAATGTAGAATCCAACAGAATTTTACTGCTTTATGACCGTACATGATGCCAGATAAAAATTAAAATTCATTTGCAATCTAACTGAATTCTGTCTCACTGTAGCCTCATGCCTACGTTCATTAAAAAAAAAGAAAACCCATAGCTTCATGTCCCTTTAATTTCCATCCATGCTCTCTCTCTCTCTCTCTCTCTCTCTCTTGTTCCACGCTTTCTATCGCTCTTCTACCTCTCTGGTACTGTACATGGGGGCTCCGGCGATGGGTTTCCGTTGAGATCCAGAAGGAGACGGATGCGAAAAGGAAATAAAAATAAAATAAAAGGCTCCGGGCATGAAGAGGAAATTTAGCAAACTAAATTAGGGGGAAAAAAATCATATAGCCGATAGTTCGTAACCGTCCTTATTCAATACACTGAACAGGAATTATTCATCAGTATTTTTGAATAAATTAAAAAAAGTATATCATGATCCATCCATTGTGAATAACCTACGACGACGTACTCATCAACTCAAGGATAAGTAAAGTATATTTATTTTTTTTAAAGAGATTTTAAAGCTATCCAATATTATTCTACTGCTTTAAAAGTGCAAGGTTTGTCGTCGTGTTTACGGAAAAGCCAACTAGATTATAGATTACTTAATAGGCAAGGCAGTAGAACATCAAGAGGGTGTCATGGTTCCAAGCTCTCTGGTTCAGTTAGCTAGCGAGCTCATGCTTGATGGCCTGCAAGGTATCCTTCTCCGAAGGCATTAGGCCTTTTGCTGTTTAATAATAATAATAATAATTGGTGCTGCGATTTCCACGTCTCGCATGAAACCGGCTGTCCATTTGGGTAAGCAAGACGCAACGCTTGATTTCTCGGGAAATATTTTTCTCTTTGGCTGTTGACCAACGGTCCCTGAAGATGCCCGAATGGTCAATTCACAGAGGCCTAAATGAATCCACTACGGGTCCACACGCGTGCACTTTAAAGGGTGCCCCAGAATAAGAGGACTGGTTTCACTGGGTTGGTGGGACTTTTTGAGTGGTAGTTGCCTGTACTTTTCTCCACGAAATGGAATCGAACTTCGAGGCGTTTTCATGCAGGCAAGGCCCAATGGCGTAAGAAAAGTCAACTTACTCACCTAAAGCCATTTATCTGCGTACCACCAACCTATAATGGCTTTCCATTCAATACTTGGGACTTTCTAATTCACCCGGCCAGTCTAGAATGGCTTCTAAAGAGAGAAAGCATGCACTTTTGGTTAATGATTTCTCAATTCTCTCTGCCACTTGAAGGAAGTAATTAAGGAGGATATGGCCAATGGTAAGCGTTAGCTGGCTGTTTTTTTTCCAAGAAAAAAATCCTACGATGACATAATATGAGCACATAAACCAAATGATGTGACTCTGTAATAATTCGGGCTCATAGGTCGTTTCATTAAAAAAAAGTAAGACAGACAAGGTCCACATCAATTTGAGCCATCACAGCCAAAAAGGGATCACAATCTACCTTCTTATAGAGACGACGTTCTCGTTGCCAGAGGCAATTGATCACAACCACCAGACAGGTAGGATTCTAGCCATAGATTCAAGAGGTGGCTCCATCCCATGGATGTAGCACTTTTATCCTGTGTGGTACTTAGCTCCTGCACTTCCGACTGATGCATGGTCCCGTTTCGTTACAAAAAAGTAAGACGGACAAGGTCCACACCAACTTGAACCATCACAGTCCAAAAAAGGATCCAATTGATGCTTATCCTTCTTACTTTACTACATATAAACACTTAACTAACTTTTAATTATTCGAATGTGAAATAATTGAGAGGGGCATCACAGACTCAAATAACATTATAAGCCACTAAATATTGAAAAATATCACTGCAGGCTTCAACGCCCTTTTATTTAAGTAATAGAATAATCAAATAAAATAAAAATATGCATAACAAAAAGTATCAATATGAAGCAGATGTATGAAGCCATAAAAATTACTCAATGTACGCAATGACTGATACCACTTGCGACTAATAATTTTTCTGTCCCCATTCATATCCTTTTGCTTGGTTTTTATTTATTTCGTATGATTTTTTCTATTCACTACGAAAGTACGTACAACGTCTTGGACGTCACCTCAAAATTACATTACATCAAAGTTGTGAATGAAAACCGCCCATAACCATTTAAAATGATGTAAAGTCCACAGTCACGTAGATTTCAGCACTTTCTCCGCACAAAAAATAAAAAATAAATAAATTTAATGGCCAAGCATAAATAACTTTCAAATTTAATGCAGATAGGAATTGTTAGAGAGCCCTTAAAGCTAGGCTTGCCGATCTTCCACCTTGATGTGATTGTCAACCCAATGAGAATAGAATCTGGCTCCACTTTCGAATTTTGATGGGATGATAGTTCTTGTCGTTTTACAGTCCAACTAGGGGTTCAAAAGAAACCATCATGATGGTGGAGAACAACGACAGTACTTTGTAAATTATTCAAAAAATTTTATCTCTATGTATGAAGGGAAAAACTGAAAGCGTTTTCTGAAAGATTTTTCTAAAGACAGAATTTTATATTAAATCTAATATTTTTAATTAAAAACTAAAATTATATTTTTTTAATTTATATTTTAAATAAAAAATTAAAAAATATGTTTTTAATTTATTTTTTATTTAAATATATAATAGAATTAAAAATATTTTTAAATTATTTATTATTATTATTATTATTTTAAATAAAAATAATGGTTTAATATTTTTACCATATATCATCATTTTTACTAACGCCAGCACCACTACTATAGTCATCACCATCATCTATCAATTTTTATCACCATCATTATTATAGTTTGTGCTGACCCGGCCCATATAGTTGAAAAGATAAAAAAAAAAAAAACTTAAATGAGTTAAGTATCATTACCATAATTTCATCATCTATCAATATATCATTACCGCTATCGTCATATCTTTATCATTGTCACCCTTTTCATGATCATTATGTTCTTTAATATTACTTCCTAACCTATATAATTTATATATTAATACTACTTCTTAGAAACTTTTTTTATTTTTTTTGAAGTCTAAATTCTTCTTTTCTTCCCCTCTAATCTGTCACTCATTCTTTTTTTTTTTGTTTCGTTTTTGCAATAATAGATCCAAATTAAGGACTTCACTTGTTTTAAGTAATTTGATATTAATTTTAAGTACTCTATATAGTGGATAATATATTTTACTATTGTTTAAATAACTTAATTTAAAGGATTTAACTTTCAAATTAATTAATTTTTATAAAAGCTATTTTTATTTATCGTTATAGATTATATTTTTAAATTTTAATTATATTTTAATTATTTATTCTATTCTACCACCGGTTGGATCACTGATTGATCGAGTCATGTCCGATCCAGCCCTCATATTATTGCTCCCTGTTCATATCTTTGGGCATCTTTCTTCGGAATTCCCATATCGCGCTGTTGTTGAGGGCTAGTTGCCTTATTATTCGTGGGCAAATTATTTTGAGATATTTCCCATATCGCACAAATTATCACAAGCACGAGCCTTTGCACCTCGGTGGCAATGTTTTAAAAATTGGATTGGTTCAATCAAAATCGATTTAATTTTATTATTAAAATTAATTTGTATATAATTTAATAAAAATTAAAAGAAAAATCATTAAACCAATAAAGTTTTGAAGAACCAGTTTAATTTTACTTTTTAAATTTTAAATTTTAATAAATAAAGAAAATTTTAAAAAAAATATCTAAGTGGTTAAGAAAAAAAAACTTATATTCAAGTGATTATGTGTTTGAATCTCATAAGTTTGATAAATGAAATCAAAATTAATTTTTTTTAAAAAAATAATTTTTTATTTAAAATAATATTTATTTTATATTATTATTATTAAATTAAAAATTAATTATAATATCATTCGAATGTCAAGTTGGTTAGTTGTTGGATCCGGTAACATTGGCCCCAATCAACCCATTGTACTTCCGCATAAACGGGCCCTAACTATTTACTACCTCTTTTTTTTTTTTTGCCGTTTTCCTTCGCTCCTGCGTCTCATAGACCCTGTGCTACGTACTGCAACAAAAAGTCTTGTAGCCTTTAAAGCGATCGAGTGGGTGGTCAGAAAATTAAACTAGCAAGAAACAAATTTTATTTATTAATATTCATCACTTAGATGATAATATATCATGATCATAGAGCAACCACAGCTTAAGCACTCCCTTTTATCTCAGTCCATAACAAATCTTAAACTTACGTACGTACGTACGTACCCCTAACAACGTCTAGGACGGAGGGACACCAATTAAAAAGTCATCAGCCAGCTAGCGATGATGACGTACAAACTGAGTCCATAGATCAACGAGCCGTAATGGGAAGGCTGTGCAACACCACAGTCTCCACCGTGAGCCCCGGCCCAAACCCGAAGAGCACCCCCCACTCCAACCCTCGCCGGTCGTCGCCTTCCCGTCCTCCGCCGATCTCCTCCTCATCTCATCCAGTATAAACAACACGCAGGCGCTCGACATGTTGCCATACTCACACAACACATGCCTCGTCGCCCTCATCTTCTCCTTGTCCAGTCCCAGCTTGATCTCGACTTGGTCAAGAATGGCCGGCCTCCGGGATGCGCTATCCAGAATATCGAATTCCAGTCGCTTATCCCCAGGGGACGAAACGCCTCCACTAGACTCTTCTCAATGTTCTTGGATATCAGGCCTGGCACGTCCTTGAGTAAATGGAACGTTAGCCCAACCTCTCTCAAGTGGCCATCGATGGCACCCTCAGAGTCGGGGAGGATGGTTTGACTAGCCGAAACAAGCTGGAATAACGGGCGTTCGATGGCAGGGTCGGGGTCGGCACCGACGATAAGGGCAGCAGCACCGTCCCCAAATAGCGCCTGGCCGACAAGGCTGTCGAGGTGGGACTCGGAGGGGCCGCGGAAGGTGACTGCGGTGATCTCGGAGCAGACGGCGAGGACTCGGGAGCCGCGGTTGTTCTCGGCGAGGTCCTTGGCAAGGCGGATGACGGTGCCGCCGGCGAAGCAGCCCTGCTGGTACATCATGAGGCGGTTGACGGAGGGGCGGAGGCCGAGGAGCTTGGTGAGCTGGTAGTCGGCGCCGGGCATGTCAACGCCGCTCGTCGTGCAGAACACGAGGTGCGTGATCTTGGATTTCGGCTGGCCCCATTCTTTGATGGCCTTGACGGCGGCCTCCTTGCCGAGCTTTGGGACCTCAACGACCACCATGTCCTGCCGGGCATCGAGGGAAGGGGCCATGTAGGCGCAGACGTTAGGGTTTTCCCTGAGGATCTCTTCATTTAGGTGCATGTAACGTTTCCGAATCATGGACTTGTTACCTGTCAGCAAGATAGTGAATATATTAGCTATATTAATTTAGGTAGCATCATCGATCCCAATTTCAACGCGAGCGATTCTAGTTTAGTAGCATTGCATCTCTCTCTCTCTCTCTCTCTCTCATGTTTAATTTTTCTCTTTAACAGAAAGATAATATAGGAATCGTCTATGTTCGATATAGTACGCAAAATCTCTCTCCTCTCTAGCGTAACTTTTCCTGGCCGGCCTCTTCACTCACTATCTTACTCTCTTGATTAATTTTTCTCATTCAAGAGAAAGGCCACTGTAGTAAAATTAAGAAATAGGAGATATCTTTGAGTCAATATAGTAAACTTGGTGATCTTTCTCTTTCTCTTGTATAATTTTTCTATCTTAATTAAGAGGGAGTTAGAGAATATTCTGTGCTAATTTAATAAACATGGACATCACTTTCTTTCTTTAAATGTTTCTTCTTCCTCCATGCTAGGAGAGAAATAGGGAAGGTCTTTTTCTCATTACTGATTTTATAGAGATTAATGTGATGTGTTTTGTTTTTTTCTTTTCCTTCTTAATTAGAAAGAATTTATGGTCTAAAATATTTAGCCCTTCACTGGGAGGTAGTATTTAATTATTTTGCGGTCTTTTTTTTTTCCCCCTCACTCTCAGAAAACCTTTTTTTTCAAAAAAAATAATTTTCCAGAAAACACCAAACGTGCACTTAAGAAAATAGTTAGATAGTACTGCAATTCATAGCACTTAGTGATCACCCTGTCCTATCCAATATGGTGAAATTTTCAAACTTCAATACGTCAAACAGGTGAAAAGAAGGTGTACTTAACGCCCTTTTAGAAAGTAAATACCGTTTATTCTTGTTAAAAGTCAATTTTCACGTAAGTTTAAAGATAGTTGGCATGAAGAAAATTAATTACGGCGATTGGAATTTTCTCTTGAATGGAAATAATAAGTACTTTCCAGACACCACCCGCAGAAAAGGAAAAATAACTACAACCACTGCTTGCAAAGAAAAAAGAGAAGATATATACGTCAACACCCAGTACTGTTTAATTTATAATGAGAAACTTCTCCGTGAAACAAACTCAATTCTGAATATTTGAAACACAAGCTAACAATTTTTGCTAGTTCAGACATCAAGAGAGACACTTCATGATGAATTGAAACATATATATATATATATATACTCCAAAAGTTATTAAAACAATATTAGAGCGAAGAAGTTCTCCTGAACACAGATAACGAAGTCAGAGAACAAACCAGCCAGAACAAAACTTATTAAAGAAACAAATTAAGAAAACTCAGCCGTTGAAACACTCACACATTCTCTTAAACTTCTCCTTGAGATCGGTAAGGTGCTCGCTCTTGGTGATGCGGAAGTAGTAGTCAGGGTAGTCGGCCTGGTACACGACGTTGGCCGGCGTGGCGGTGCCGATCGCCAGTATCGTCGCCGGGCCGTCGGCCCTCTGCGAGTGCCGGATCTCCTCCACTATAGCCATTAGCGTGCAGTTAACACGGGCTGGTGGGCTCTCTTTGTGCGTTCAGGGCGTGGAAGGGTCGGGGTAGGAGAAAGGCATTTATAGTGGAGGTGGGTAGGTCGGATGGACGGGTGGATGGAATACCACGTGGGAGGGAGGCTGTTTGGTGTATGGGTTGCCAGGTGGCCTACCGGTCCTCCCTCCCTCCCAGAGTCCCAGGTTAGTTGGTGGACGGAGTCGGACTCCTCCGGGGGTGGTAATAAGCGAACGGCAGTTGGGGTGGACCTTCGGCTATTAGATTCCCTGGTGAATGGGAAACTGCCACGTGTGGAGCATGAGTTGCCGCGTGTGGGGGAGGATGAATCGAGGCCCTCCATCTGCCGTTTTTATATCGAGGGTGTGTTGATCAGGAGGACTTTGGATGAAAACGTGCGAGTTATGCAGTCAGAATCATAGATATCCGGCATGATTTGGTTGTGGAGGGCGCTGGCTCAACCGCTGATAAATCGCTTGACGATTTTCATAGAAAAGACATGGAAGGCTTCGAGCCTTTGAAATGTATGATCTATTACAATGTATAACAAAATAAATTGCGAGTGGTGATTTCTTTTAGTATTTTCTACTAAGGTATATTTTTTACATTTTCTTATACAAAGATTACTTATTGCTTCCTTAGATACTTCAGTTGATATACAAAGATTATTAAATCTCATGGCTAGCTGTTTGCCAAGAAAAGGGATTAGTTAGGGTAGATTTTTTTTTTTAATTTCAGCGCATGCGCACGGACACATATATGTATGTGTGTATGTATATATATATGTGTATACCTCTATATCAATCAGTTGACATTTTTTTATGTCGATAGTAGGTATTTTCTTAGTTGATATACAAAGGTTAGCAAATCTTATAATTAGTTTTATTGAGGAAGTTGGATTAAGCTATAAGTGAAATTGCCTTCTATATATGCATCATGCTTGTTTGGTGTAATATGTAGCCTAGAGAAAGAGATTAAATTAAGTTGGTGCGCTGTTTATTCTATACCTGTCTTAAACTGGAGACATCACCAATAAATGTAGCATCATCGCGTGCAGTCTGGATACTAATTTCCTTTGGCTGATGCACTGTACTCTATTAGTTGGTACTTGATGACTGGTCCCCTATGTCCTGGTGCAACTAATAACTACATCTTAAAAAAAAAATCGATATTTTTATTGTTTTTGATATTAAATACCCCTTGTGGTTGGTGTATGATTTCTCTTTTTTTTTCCCTTCCCCCTTAGAAATCAAATTACACTTTCCTAGCTAGCACTTATGTGGCTAGGAGTTACATCACTGTCACATGATCTGATCTTTTACCTATTGCCGTGGTTACATTGCCATGACTGAAAATTTCAACAACCAAAGTTTTCCCCTCTCTTTAAAATTCTTGTGCAACTCTAATACGCATGAAACATCTGATTTCCATGATGGGAAATTTTTCAGAATAGTTTTGAAAGATGTTTTCACTGCAGCCTTTATGATCTTCATACTTCCAGCTCCCCTGCAATGACCACCACTCCTACTATTTATGGTTTCTGAAAGCGAAAAAAAATACTGTGCCATGCGGAAGAATATTAAACTGATGGCATGATTAATTACTTATTCTCCTGTGAATTTCTGAAAGGGTTTTCTGAAAGATATATCGTTCCTTCCATAAAAGATTTTCAGATGCTTTGCACTGCAAAATTTTTTGTTTTGATGTAAACACTAATTTGGAGCTGCGACTATTTTCCTTTCTTTGTACGGTATCTTTGGCTCTCTTGGAACCACTACTTAAGCCACCTACCAAGCGAGCCAATCTGACTTTTCCCCTGAGGGACCTTTCGGTGCATGTAAAGTCTTCAAAGCTATAAATGCCCCCAGTCTAGCTTGTCATGGGAGGGCCAGTTGTTAGGTTTGTTACACCAACGAAGAGCAAGCAAGTTGACACGCGCGTTCTGAACAAAGTTGCAGAGGGTTATTGTCAGACTATCAAAACGTAGAATTATTGTGTGTGTCTGCGTGCGTCCCGCAGGGACCAGGAACTCATTGAAAGCAAGTCAAGCCTTTGGCTAAAATAGAGTTATGATGTGCAGCTCCACAAACCATTTATCTGGAAGTGCGTGGTGCAATTAAAGGGTGTTCATTTGCAGTCCATTCATACAGTGACCACGTTGACGCTAGAAACGAATGGTGACTTAGCAGGTAATTCACTGGTGTAGTATATGCTAAGTTATGAAAAATAAATGGCCTAGTTAATATGGGTGGCAGAGAGATCCATGGGGAGTTTAAGAATATTGTGACGGAGAGATCAATTCAAGTAGTTGGCTTATTATATCCTCCTCTTGGCGTTACCTTCTCTATTTTGCTGTTCTTCATGAAAGGAATCCAACTTTCCAAAGTTACCACGCACACACCTTCGAATGAGAGTCCAAGCTTGTTTGTATATATGACATATAAGATACATTTGGTAAGGGGTTAAAAAAATTCATGAATTATTGAAGCAACATTTCATATAATTTTAAGGATATAAGAGTTTTCTGATAACTATGGTTGATTATGCATGTAAATAGCGGATGAAATATTACAGATGGAACTATTAATCATGCTTACAATAAGATTAATATAAGAGATAAAAAATAATATATATAATTATAAATATTTCATAATATATTATATATAATACTATATTATATAATATATGTGTATTAGTGGAAATTATTTAATATTTTGTTAGTCCTGATTTTTTAAATTATTCGTGAAAAGTTTTTACCTTTATTTTATTAATTTATTAACTTATTCGTGAGGGGGCGGGAGTGTTAAAGAAAATTATACCCTTGAAAAAAGTTAACTTTATACCAAACACCATTAAAAGAGGGTAACAAATTATAAGAGTAACTTTTCGGTCCTTCTAACATCATATTAGGTGAACAAATAGTTATATATAATTGAGTTGTTTTCATCAGCTTCCATGATCAAAGGAAAGAAATATGACAATATAGCGCTTATGATCAAATGCTTTTAAGCAGAGGATATGTTCAATGGTTGTTCTACTGCACATTTCCTTAAGCACAAAAAATACACTGCAAAACACTATAAAATGGTAAGGTACTTTTTTTTTTTCCCTCTATTAAGAGGACAAATTAACTCAACTCAACTCAACTCATCTAAGCCTTCTCCCAACTATATTAGGTGCAGTAACTCCTTCAAAGGATGTTGGGCCTACTCATGATAAGTCCTATCAGTCTACCATGGTTGAACCCAACAAACTAAAATATAGACATGACATCTACAATACTTCTACAGAATTGGTTTTAACCATTTTCGCGAAGGGCATCCCAGCTGAGTGTGTGAATGTTGACTTTGGTGAACAAATATTGAATCTCTATCAATATTCCTGGTGAAGAAGCTTACCATTTTCAGCCTCGTCTATATGGAAAGATTTTACCTGAAAAATGCAAATATCAAGTAGTGTTATCTTCAAAAATTGAGATCCGACTTTTTAAAGCTGAAGCCATCACATGGACGTCCTTGGAATTTAGTAAGAGAAAGCCCTTCCTCAAAAGATTAATGCATCGCCAGCTGTGGAATCCCAAGGCCTTCTTACCCATCATCAAAATCCAAAGTAGATTGGGATAAACTGGAAGCAAGACAACATTCGATAATATATATATTGAGATAAAATATATCGATAGGTTAAAGATACTCATTGAGAACCATATTTGATCATATATATAGAGAGATAAAACAGTCGAGGTAGCAGAAGATATTAACTAAGAAAAGTTACAAGCAAAAAATGGGGCATTTAGAATTTAGATATGTGCATTTAGATAATCTAGAACTCTCTATAGTTAGGAGTTTCCATCTTGTTCCTTCATGTTCGAAAAGGTCTAAAAACAAGATCCCCTTAGATTAATGGTAATGCAATGTTCATTTTAGAACCATACTGATCAAATAAAAGAAGAAAAAAGAAAAAGAAGAGTGAGAAAAGGGATAATATGAAAAACTAGATCTATCTTAGATTGAAAAATAAAATTGGTTACATCCTTTATTAACAATAGTAGCTATACCTTTCAAATATATCTAATTTTCATAGATTTTCTTAAAAAAGATAAAAAAAGGTAAAGAAAAAAGGATAATGCAAAAAAAGATATATCTTGGCTTGAAAAAAAAAAAGATATCCTTTGATTGAATATAGTAACAATACCTTCCAAATATTAATAAATATCAAGGCATCACTACTTTAAGTTCCACATGATTGTCTTATCCTTGTCTATAGAAATTTCCATGAAAAGAACATAAAACAGTTCTTTGAACAATAATTTGAAAAGAAAACCATAGGCATAGTATTGATAATAAGTAGTTACAAGGAGATTCAAATTGATCTTAATTTATAACAACCCAAAATCTCACCTAAAAATGTTAACTAAATTTATTAGCCATACTACATACAATAAAGCAGGAGTAAACACATACTTGCATGAATCTTCATACTCTTCCTCTATCAAAATCCTAGCATTCTTATTAGGCTAGATGTCTAAATTCAGTCAAATTTAATTATAAATACTATGACCCACTCATGGTCAGTTTGACATAGGCATATGTCGTGGTATCTTTGGTACACATAGGTTACGAAATAGATTTGTTCTGATTTTATTTATAATAACTTAAAACTTCACTTAAAAGGATTAATCAAAAGATATTATTTGAATTTTTTGACCTTGTATAAGTATCTAAAATCTTTTTAGTAAATAATAGATGTAGGATAAAATACATACTTACATAGGTTCTTACAACAAGTGGATTTAGTTCTTGTCAAACTTTTCTTGTAATCATTATTAAGGTAATTTATTACCAATAAAAAGCATTCTAAATTTGGAAAGAAAAAATATAAACACTTTAAGCTTAAAACCCTTTGTTTACAAAATTTTTCAATGAAATTCATATCATTTTTTATACTTAAACCATCCACAAAGTTCTCATTTTATAGGAATGGAAAAATATAGCTGTTGAGGCTCAAGGGCAACTCCAACTGTCATAAAGCTCTAACGATCAAATAAAAATATGACCGTTGGAGCAGTCAAGCCTAACGATTGATTGGCCTTAGGTGGTTAACTGCCTTAACCTGTGCAAGTTGACCACTAGTCCAGATAAAACCCTGATTTTTAGGGTTTTGTTTGGAAGGTCTAGCCCAATAGACCGAATATACCTAATTTTAGAATTTTAATAATAATTTTATTTTAATTATTAATCTAAAACCTAATTTAATTATTTTTAAGGGTTTTGAATCATGTACATTTGTTTTCTACCAAGCTTTGAAATGCGCCTTTTAAAAAATAAAATTATAATATATAAATTATTCCTCGTACACTTTTGAGTTAGATGGTACTTAATCCAACGTTGATCTACTCTGTCTTGGACTTTGGCATTTTACTTAAGTTTCTTGCAAATCAGCTACATGCTGGATGAAATGTTGCACATGTATTGATTTGTTCCGATTACGGTATATATTTATCATCATAAACTCAAGTATTATATTAATCCATTAGTCAATATCTTATTATTATCAAAATATATTTTATTAAACTTTTTAGGTTCAAAAATTTAGTTGGAGGCAAGCTACCTAACAACTATAAGCAAGTTCACACTAATCTATTCAAGATTTTAAGTGAACTTGCGAGGCTAAACTGTTGCATGACCCATAGCTTTTGCTGATTGGAATGGAAAAAAACAACTCTTTTGAAAAGTTTTAGAGCAAGAAAGACGCATTGAAAAAAAGTATGAAGCCTCTTGTTGGAAGTCCACAACTAAAAATTGCAGTCAAATGATAATCACCTTGCATTGAAAATAAATAAAATAAAAGAACTATTATTATGCAAACTCCGTCAAGGCGGTCCCAAGCTCGTAGAAAGGAGGAAGGTTGTGTTAGCATAAAATTCCATCAGATCCCTTAAAACATAAATCTACTAAATTAAACTATGCAAAGGGCTAGGACGTCTCCGTTAAGAGACGTGTTGCATCTGCCTCCGAATATTTTAAAAAATGGGCAAGATAGTCATACCGGCCCTGAATGCGGTAATAAGTGAGCAAGGGTTCCTACACTATGGACGAGTATAGGTAAAAAAATTAATCCATGATAGTCAGCTTAGAGTAGCAATTTGAAACATAAGAATACTAATAGTAAAGCTATGGAGATTGTGGACACTATGATTAGGAGAAAAGTAAATATAATATACTTATAAGAGATTAAATGGATAGGTAAAGATCTAGATAAATATAGAATATAGGATATAAATTATATTATACTAAAAAATATAAAAATAGAAATGGAGTAGGAATAATTATAAACAAAAATTTTAATAAATATATTGTTAAGGTAACCAAGAAAGAAGATCATATTATATTACTAAAATTTATGATTGAGAATAATATAATTAGTGTATATACCATAAGTAGGATTAGACCAACAAACTAAGATACAATTTTGGAAAGACATAAATGAAGTAATACAAGAAATACCATAAGAAGAAAAGATATATTTGAAAGAAGATTTTAATGGACATATAGCTAAACAGAGGATGATATGAAATGATATATGGAGGATATGGATTTGAAGATTAGAATGAAGCCGGCATGAGCTTATTAGATTTTGCAGTGATGTACGATCTAATAATAGCAAATACTTATTTCAAAAAGAGCTATGAACATTTAATAATATTTAAAAGTGAATCTAATAAAAATCAAATAAACTTTTTCTTAACTAGAAAGATGATAAACTAACATACAAAAACTGTAAAGTTATTCCAGGAGAAACATTAACTTCACAACATAGGATAATAGTAACAGACATATAGATAAAAATAAAATCTAAAGTAAAATATAAAACTACTAATCCAAAAATTAAATGATAAAATTTGAAATGAGAAAAACTAGAATTATTTAAAGAAAAGTTAGTAAGAGAAATGATTATGAATATAATAGTGATCCTAATTTAATATAAAAAAAACTAAATGCATAAAAAATATAGCAAAAGAAGTTCTAGAAGAATCAATATAAGTAAGACTAGTAAGAAAGAAAACTTGATGGTGGAATAAGGAAGTTCAAGCTATCATCAAGCTTAAAAGGATAAACTACAAAATTTAACAAGAGGTTAGGAACGAAGAAAGTCTTAAAAAGTATAGGGATGCAAAGAAAGAAGCTAAAAAAGCGGTAAGTAATGCCAAAGTTAAAGCCTGTGATGATTTATATAATAGATTAGATAGAAAAAAAAAGGTGAAAAAGACTATATATAAACTAGCAAAACTAAGAAAAAAGAAAACAAAAGATCTTGACTATATTAAATATATTAAGGATGAAGATAAAGAGTTTTAGTTAAAGAAGAAAGATAAAAGAATGATAAAAAAGTTATTTTCAAAAATCATTAAATAAAAATAATTTAGTAAATTTAAGGGTAAAAGAATGTGATAACCTAAGAGTAACAAATAAACATAAATTTTTTTGTAGATTTAGTATGCTTGAGGTTAAAAAGGCTTTGAGTAAAATAAAAAATGCAAAGGCATTAGGATTATATGCAATCCCTATTGAGGTTTTGAAAGATTTAGGAGAAATTAAAGTCATGTGGTTAACCAATTTATTTAACATAATTGTAGTAACTAAAAGAATGCTGGATGATTGAAGAAAAAGCATATTAATATTCATATATAAAAATAAAAAGATATTCAAAACTATGCAAATTATAGAGGGATTAAGCTAATGAGTCGTGCAATGTAATTATAGAAAATAGTAATAAAAAATTGAATAAGAGCTGAAACTTTGATATTAAATAATCAATTTAAATTTATATTTGAAAGATCGATCATAGAAGCTATTTATTTATTAAGAAGATTGATAAAGAGATATAGGAAAAAAAATCTTCATATGGTCTTTATTGATTTAGAGAAAGCATATGATAGAGTACCTAGAGAAATAATATGGTGAATTTTAGAAAAAAATAATTACCAAAAGATACATAGAATTGATAAAAGATATGTATGATAGAGCAATAACTATTGTTAAAACAATAACAGGAGAAACTAGTGAGTTTTCAATTACTGTAGATTTACATCAAGGATCTGCCTTAATTTTATATCTTTTGTATTAGTTATGGATGAATTAACCAAACATATTCAAAATAATATCTCACGGTGTATATTATTTGTAGATGATATAGTGTTAATTGATGAAACTAAATCTGAAGTAAATGCTAAACTAAAAATTTGAAGAGAGGCTTTAAAATCTAAAGGTTTTAAGATTAGTAGAACTAAAACTAAAACATAAAATATAATTTTAGTAGGAGTAGAAATATAAATAAAAAAATAGTAAAAATTGTAAGCCAAGAGATATCAAAAAGAAAAAAAATTAGGTATTTGAGATCAATTATCAGCAAGAAGATGAAATAAGTGAATATGTGAATCATAGAGTTAAAGCAGATAGATTAAGTTGAGTGCTTCGAAAGTATTGTATGATCGGCGCATCTCATTAAAATTAAAAGAAAAATTTTATAAAACCACTATTAGTCCAGCTATGCTATATGGAAAAGAGTGTTGGACAATATTGAAACAACATATGAATAGATTAAGTGTAACAGAAATGCATATGTTAAGATGAATATGTCGTAAAACTTTAAAGATAGAATTAGAAATAAATATATAAGAGAAATATATAAGAGAAATAATAGGAGTAGTCCCAATTGAAGATAAAATGAGAAAAAATTGATTACGATGGTTTGGATATGTACAACATAGACCTTTAAATGCTTCAGTTAGACAGAGAAATCTTTTAACACTCCATGATAATGATAGAGTTAGAGGTAGACCTAAACTAACATGAACAAAAATAATTAAAAAAATATAACTATTTATAATTTGAATGTTAACTTGGTTCTGAATAAAGCAGAGTGAAGGAAGCAGATTCATGTAGCCGACCCCATGTAGTTGGAAAAAGGCTTAGATGAGTTGAGTTGAATTGAGTTGAGTTGAAAGAACCATTATGCTAAGAAGTCCACAATTTTTAGATGTCCATTAGATTATTGGATTGCAATTTCTTTCCCATTCAAAATATAGTTAAATAATCTTGATTGTTATCATGGTTTGCGTATGAGAATGATATGAAGGAATTAAATACATAAAAGTGTCATTGCTCTTGATGATTAATAGTAAAAGCAACACACTAAAACATGTTGCATCTGAGGGTCTGCCCAATCTATGATTTGGCCATAGAGGCATTATCAAAAAATAAAGATGCAATTTCTTAGACATATTTGTTAGAAACAATTAAACGAGACGTTATAGGAATAAAATTGTACCTAACTGCATGAGTTCTTTTAAGAAAAACCACCCCGCTTTGTATTTTCTTTAATTGAAGGCCAGTTATTCTAGACATGTTTATAAATATGAGGGGTTTTTTAGCACTTTATGCTATACATGTGTTACATCTTATTGTGACTCAAGATGTCTTGCATTAGACCAATTCCATTTCTAGTCAATGACAAATTGATCAAGTCTTAGTGTAAATTTTATAAGTAAATGATATTTGAAATAAGCTTGAATGAGAAAAAAAAGGTTAGATCTAGCTTATGCCACTCACTTAAAAGAATTGAAAACATGTGTCTCACAAATATCATAAATATCATGAGTTCTTATTTTGAAAGTGTTTCTATAGTTATGTCCGAGAAGTAGAGAAAATATGAAGTGTACCATATCCATTCATCAAAATTAATATTTTTTTAAATAACTCTTTTGCATCGAATATTTTGGATAGTGCATAACCCAATTTTACAAAAATAGCATGATAAATATTGATAATTAAGATATGTTAAAAGCTTTCTTTCTCTTATAATGTATACACCTATGAATATCTTTTCAACTGCCTCTCTCTTCTTCAACATTGTTTATTTTATTAAATATTTTTAGATTTGTTCGAGGACTAACTAGCATAAGGTTTTTCAAAAGTATATTAGTTAGTTCATGTAAACTTAACATTAAGATTACATCTTTCTTTTTTCTAAGATTATTAGCTACATTACTCATATGATCAAATACTGAGTTATCCAAACTAAGGAAATGAAAAATCACATCTCAATAATGTTAGGACAAGCTCTCCTAAGTACTCTATATATATATCAAGATGAATATGTACTAAAATAAATGAATTATGAAAGACATAAATAAAAAATAGTTGTTAACTTCAAAGCTTCATGGAATTTTACTTCCACCAAACTAGCTGTTAAGGAATAAACAAGCATTAAAGTAGATAAAATATAAAAGTAATTAATGAAACTCAATATTCTTGAATAGGAAGCATTTCTATTCTCAGAATAAATATTGGACTACATTTAGAAATTTAATAAATATTTAAGGAGAGTAGAATTATTAGATTATTTTTTTTGTTACTACCAACTATACTTACATAGAGCCAACCTAGTTTGATCCTATATTCCCACAAAGTAGTTCATAATGCATGCCACAATGGTGGAGAAATACCTTTTAAATGTTGACCATAAGCCTTTAATATATGGGCAGCTAATTGGGGCAGCTAATTGTAATAGAAGTCCTATAAAGAATGATCCAAACTTTCTAACCATCTTTTTAAACTAATATCTAACATGTCTGACTAAGATATGGTAAAATGGCAATAAGTTAAATATAAAGATAAATATGGCATCATAAAGTACGACTTAGAGCATATTGCTTTGAGTAGAGAATTTTGAAACTCAATCATTTTTAGATCGATAATATAGACTAGCTTGAAAGCTCTTAGGTTGTGAAGTTGTTGTTAATTGAATATCTAGAAACTCTTCGAGCTATCATTATCAACTATCCTCCTTGATGCTTTTTTTTTATTTATTTACCAAATCAGGTAGGTTCTTCAATTGCCACATGTGAAATGGATAACAACACAATTATTTTGAAAGAAAAAAAATAAAGACTTCAATATTTGTATTTGTTATTAGCTTTGTTTTGCTAGTAATCATTGTTCTTGTGTTATTTTCTTCTCCATAACAATTTTAGCATCAAAATACTAATGAGTATGTGTCAATCTCAATGTTGACATTTATCTACTTTTCTAAAGGAAAGATCTAGTTATCAAGTGACCTCATTTAGTCTGGCATCTCAATAAAAGTATTTCAAGCAAAATTTCATTAATAATTCCTCTAGTATCCTAATTAAGCTGCAATTGATTAAATTATGCTAATGTAAGCTCAATAAATATCCAATAGATGGATGTTATGATTGAATTAAAGGGTTATTAATTGGTTAAACCTTAAATTAAGCTCACTTAAGCTTAGGTATGGATAGTAATTATAGTGGGCTGCTAAGGGTATAATGGTAATTTTAATCATATAATTCCTGAGGATTAAATTATGCATGATGAAGATTGTAGGCCTGATTTGTCATTTGAAGAATAAGAAGAACTAATAATAAAGATTGATGCTTTGAGATTCATATTGATTGAGTTTTGTGATGAATCTTCTTGCTACATATTATGGATTAGCAATTGGTAGTAAAATTTTTATACCAGCTCTTATGTGATATATTGGTTTTTTGCATTTATTCTTTTAAAGCATGCATCATAAATTTTTACATTGATTTACTAGTATGATATGGCTACACACACACACACACACACACACACACACACACACACACACACACATATATATATATATATATATATATATATATATATATATATATGATATATGTTTTTCGATTGTATTTGGATTGATATATGATTATGGTATAACTGATAATGTGCTATCATAGTTTTATGATACAGATGGTTTGTGAGGAAACTAAGCTAAATCAAGATTTAGGAATGCAAAAATTAAATTTAAAAGATAAAAATTAAAAATCAAAGGTTTAAAATTTTGAATTGTAATTCTCTCTAATGATTGATAAAGAGATCAATTTGGATCAAGATTTGGTAATTCAAAAATCAAATTCAAAAATTGAAAACTTAAATTTAATTTTCTTAAGTAATTGAATATATATTTCTAGGCCACAATTATAGTTTAGTTTTCATATAAAAGGCCATGATAATGGTTTTATCACCAAAATTTCTTCTCTTATACAAGCATACACTATTAATTATATATGTGATGTATTGTACTACAAAGAAGGCGATGTATTGTACTACAAATTATAAATTTCCTAAATTCTGTTTGAAATCAAGAATAACTTTGAATTTGAAAAAGAAAAAAATCAAATTAGAAATTTATTTTAGATGCCCACCAATTGCAGGTTTGATCTTCCAAACTGAATCTACATTTGAGGATTCTAAATTTTACTAAGCTAATGAAACTTTAGTAGAGAAATTGCATATAGGAAACTTTTATGATAGAAGGAACAATGATCATGGAAAGTATCTCTTTGAACAATGATCTGACAACCCCCTCTTAAAATTCTAGGAACAAAAGTCTTTCTTGATGGCGAATGCTTTCAATCATGATGAAGCTTCAATTTTATATGAGGAACAAATGTTCAATCTGCTCTCGTATAGACATTGAGTGACCTAGAATGAAAGTTCATCCTACTTCTACGTTGACATATAGGAATCCATGGATTGGAGATTCAACCTATCCATATTAATGTCAAGGGACCCATGGACTAGAAGGTCAATATTCTCCTCCATATTAATTAGTTCTGTCCTTTTGGATGGTTATTTCAATTTCATCGTATTGTTTAACTTACCTGAATTGTTACTTTCCTTTCTACTTAATCTATTTGTATCATTTGCATTTTGCTAGAAATTAGAAAAGTCCTCTTCTTGAGGCAAGGCCAAACTCTGCCTCTTGATAGATCTACTTGATCTGGCGCGCCTGTGACTAATTGGTCATTGTTTTAGTTCCTTAGGAAATAGTTGTGAATTTAATTATCTTGAATAAAGGTGTTTGTGGTCAACCCAACCTTCAAGAAAGAAAGAAACTTCCATTCATATATATATATATATATATATATATATATATATATATGTATATATGTATGTATATATATATATGTATGTATGTATGTATGTATGTATGTATGTATGTTTCCTACCTTCTGCCTTGTATATTGAATGCTAGTATATTGCAAAATCGATTAAATTTATGAAGGAACCATGGATCGCTGCTTTCTTCGCTAAAGGCAAAAACATTCGAAATTTGAGAGCAAATTGTTACCCAGTACTTCGACTACCATGCTTCCTTTGACATTTATTCCCAATACAAAATCATACGCGTTTTAGTATATAAATGTGTCTATTTCTAAGAACCGGTGACGTTTGTTTTACATACCTATGGACAAACCAGGGATTCTCAATAAAATAAACATGGAGACGAGGGATTGTGACTGGGAAGAGAATCCCATATAATAAATGATGGACATAACAAGAGCCAGACCTCCAAAATTCTGTTACCAAGAACCAAGATATGCTCTACTGAGTGGCAGGCCATTGTACTAAATGCTCTTTTAATTGGTAGGCTTTCGTATATCTCTTTGTTAACAAACTGCATTTGACTGCTAGTCCACCCTTTGCAGACTTTCAGTCTTCACTTTATCATTGTTGGTGGGTATGTGGTGGCTACCTAATGAATCAGACTGAGACTAGAGTTTCACTCTATGTCCTTAAAATAATTTCGTCCCGCAATGGTGCTTACGGTCAGTATGACGATTGTCTCCCAGGATACAACAGTATCCTTTTGATAAAAACAGCACTACAATTCACCAAAACTTTCGAACCAAGAATGCTACTCTCTTTTCAATGCACTATTGTTATACTATCCTTAGGAAAGTATGCAAATGCCTAAGAGAGAAGAAGACTAGAATTGATTCAAATTGAACTCAATTCGGAATGGCTTGGGATGATTGAAATGAGAGGGTCTAGGATCCTATTTATATGATTTTAGGTGCCCCTTGGAAGCAACCCTACGAATTTAATTAAATTTAAATTCTATTATCAAAGGATGTGAGGGTTAAGGGCTTATCACCCTTGATATGCCCTTTAGACATCATGATCTTCAGATCAGGCGATCGGATAAGCCTTTTCATGGCTGTGATCTGAAGATCAGCCGATCAGATAAGTCTATCCTTATCCTGATAAGCCTTTTCATCATCGTGATCTGCCGTCGGATCATCTTGATCTATAAAAAATTTAAAGCCCCTCAAGCTCCTCGCGACGATGCAAAGTGCGCCTACAAAGCACCCTTCGCACACGCGCGTGCGCGAAGGTGATGCGTGATGCTACGCATCACCCTCAAGCTCTCCACTTGTGATGAGCCTAAGGAACTTAAGCTTCAAGGAAGTGGTTTCCATATAAGTGAACCTTTCTTTCTTGATTTTTTCGATATGGGACTAAATGTCCCCGCAATTTTTCATTCATACACATAAGACGGTAATGGACTTTCAAGGCCCATTAGGGTATTTAGGGTCTATCTTGATCCATTACCCAACAATCATTTCATAACATCCTGCTTAGAGAACACACTTTTGAATGATATAGGACAAAGTGATTCTATATGGATATTGCAACGGAGAATTGAGCATGCACTGGTGAGAAGAGGCTATAATCTGTATCCAAATGGCTAAATAGACCGAAAGGTTACCGCTGTTCAGAGATGACCCTGAGCAACGAGTAACAGATAATTCAGACAAGCTTGAATGGGTAGTGGGTACTGCAATGGTTACGCGTGTTTATTTGATATGAATCTTGCTTTAGAAATGATCATTAGCAATTAACCAGAAACCCGCAAGCTATGCTTCTCTTGTTTTTAACACATCCCATAAAAAATAAAAATAAATAAATAAAAGCAGTGATTACACAATTCAATTAGTATAATAACATTAACAATTAAAAACAGATATCAGTGAAAATGTAAAATCTCCAGAGAATTCCTTAACAAAACAGGTTTCATCTGGCAAAACGTTACTACAATGCAACGTTTTTCCTTCATTCACCAAAATAAGAGTTTCATATGAAAAAAATTATAGGAGAATACTGCTGTACTAACTCTTGCAACAACCTATCATGGCCCTAATCAGGAATGCAAATGACAGATAATACAACCCCATAGGGATTCCTGAAATTTTTGTAGCGTTTCTATGAGAAATATAAACTTCTGGGAGAAAAATCAATGATAAGACTTCTGGTTAGGCTGTCTCTTCTAATAAATCCCACCAGATCTGTCAGGTTAGCAACATATGGGCTGAAACTGCTGTGGTGCTAGCACAGCCAGGATGCTTCCTGGTAAACATTTTGAAATGACAAATTGGTTGTGTGCCAAGTCCAATCATTCTATTCAGGCAAATTCCTGCCAGCTTGTTCAGATACATCTGTAGCAATTAAGCAAATACTGCCTTAGATTTTAAGCAATATAGCATCCACTTACCAGTGTTTGCATATCAGGGTCAGAATTCACAATCAGACTCCTTGCCAAAAAGGATATTCTGTAGAAGGGTTACTGTTGTTATGGGCCTTAAGGCTATAAGCTGGCATAGAATAATCCTTCCTCAGCCTGTGAAATGGAGTTTCCCATCAACTGCCAGCATTTTAAGTGTCACAAGATGTGAAACTTGATGTCAGGGAAATAACATACTCCCAGCTTCCTCCATATGTATGATGAAGTCAAGATGCCTGTTCTTTTCGTGTAGTGTCACCTCGAGGCAATCTCAGCAGGAGTCAAAAAGAATTGTCTAAAATTGCTTCACAGAGAACTAATACTTGACAAGAGCAGGCAATGCAGCATAGAGTTCTGCCAAGCACTGAAAAATCCAATTGAGAAGTTGTTCTCTTGGTAGCTCCAAAAGAAGTTCAGCCTGCAAATCAAGAAAATATAATAAACCACCAATATATTTTGCAGAATTTAAGTACAAATAGGCCCAGAATCAAAATTATTTAACTCTGTGTCAGGACATTGATTTTAGTACAAATAGCATAACTTCACACCTAGAAGACTAATATCCTAGAACCAAGCCACAAACATCTTTGATCATTGATCACTTAATGAGCCGTTTCTGGATATTGAATATCAGGCAAAGTAAAAAGACAGAAAACGGAAAGTGAAGCAAGAAGATGCAGTAGGAATTCGATAAGGTTTCTTTTTATGAAATAAGTTTTTAGAATCTTTTTACATCTATGGGTTTGCTGGCAATGTTCAGGAGTTGGACACAACGTGCTTCCCATGCGTCTAAATTGGGCAGCATGTAATATGAGTCAACAAGACTTCTAAGATCAATCATTCAAAGATATCAGTAATTGCTTAAAAAGTTATTAAAGGTTACTCATTCTGGTATATCATCTCAACTCAACTCATCTAAGCCTTTTTCCAACTACATGGGGTCAGCTACATGAATCTGCTTCCTCCACTCTGCTCTATTTAGGAACAAGTCGACATTCAAATTACAAATAGTTATATCTTTTTTAATTATTTCTATCCATGTTAGTTTAGGTCTACTTCTACCTCTATCCATACCGTGGATTGTTAAAAGATCACTCTTTCTAACTGAAGCATCTAAAGGTCTACGTTGTATATGTCGAAACCATCGCAATCGATTTTCTCTCATTTTATCTTCAATTGGGGCTACTCCTATCATTTCTCTTATATATTTATTTTCAATTCTATCTTTTAAAGTTTTACCACATATCCATCTTAACATACGAATTTTTGTTACACTAAATTTATTCACATGTTGTTTGAATATTGCCCAACACTCTGTTCCATAAAGCATAGCTGGCCTAATAGCGGTTTTATAGAATTTTTCTTTCAATTTTAATGGGATGCACCGATCATAGAATACTCCCGAAGCATTCCTCCACTTAATCCATCCTGCTTTAACTCTATGATTTACATCTTCACCTAGTTCACATTCTTGCTGGATAATTGATCCCAAATACCTAAATTTTTCACTCCTTGATATCTCTTGACTTACAATCTTCACTGTTTCTTCATTTGTATTTCTACTCCACTAAAATTACATTTCATATATTCAGTTTTAGTTCTACTAATCTTAAAACTTTTAGATTCTAAAGCCTTTCTCCAAATCTCTAGCTTAGCATTTACTCCAAATTTAGTTTTATCAATCAACACTATATCATCTGCAATAACATACACCATGGATATCATTTTGAATATGTTTGGTTAATTCATCCATAATAATACAAAAAGATACGGACTTAAGGAAAATCTTTGATGTAAACTTATAGTAATTGGAAACTCATTAGTTTTCCCTATTGTTGTTTTAACAATAGTTATTGCTCTATCATACATATCTTTTATCAATTCTGTATGCCTTTTGGTAACTCATTTTTTCTTTAAAACCCACCATATTATTTCTTTAGGTACTCTATCATATGTTTTTCTAAATCAATAAAAACCATATGAAAGTCTTTTTTCTTTTTCCTATACCTCTCTATTAATCTTCCTAATAAATTGATGCAAGTGACTGGGAAAAGTATAATAAAGAAATGTGCAACCATGCTTCCCTTTCTAAGTTACAGAATCCTATAAGTGATAAATATCCAACCATTCCCTCTAATATGAGATGGCCAAGGAAAATTAAATAACAAAACAATATCTGCTTGCATTTAGAACTTTTCAATTTCAGAGAATAATTTATTCTAGAACCATGTGATGACTCGTGTGGCATTTTTTCACTCACCTTTTGTCTTACACAAGGGGTCCATGGCAATTTTAAATTTTTATTACACTATCTCAAGGTAAAGATTCGATTTAGCAGGTAGAGAAAATATAAGTTGTGGAGAGACATGATACTAGTAACATGCATGTCTACACACTTCTGTTGGGACCTGTCCATTGTTTCCATGTTTTAGCCAATTCCTATGTGTATGTTATGGTTGATGAACAATTGACAAGCAACCAACATTTTCTTGTGTCGGAAACCTTTTGATTTAAAAGTACAATTTACTGTTGGATGGCAACTAATGTAGGATGTGCTTTCTTGGACATTTTAACTTGTAGTGTCCCAATGATTAAAATTTGATTGAATGAAAAGTTTGGAATTTTGCAGAAGAGAAAACTCCAGGACATGAAGAAACATTATCCTAGTAACACAAACACTTAATGGGTCCTGACTGGTTTGCTGTTTCCATGTTTCAGCCAACTCACCACACAAAGGTAGTATGACTTGGTTGCACATGAGCAGTTGACCACATTATGCTGTTTTGCCTACTCAACCCTCTACAAAGGAGTGTGCCTTTATATATATTTTTGCTTTCCTGATACAACTCAAGTTTCTATTTTGTAAATGGTTGCTAACCTAAGTTAAATTCTTCATCAGTCTTTTGCATAGAACATATTGCTTGTAGATATTACACTGTTAATAAGGAACAAGAGCATCATTTAATGCTAAACCAAATTAAGTGGAAAAGCATACAGAGAATGTTGCAAAAACTAACAACAACAATAACAAAACCTTATCCTAAACTAATTAAGGTCGGCTATATAAATCATTTTTCTCCATACAGCACAGTTTTGAATCATACCTTTTGTATTATACAAAGATTTTAAGTATTTTTTTTACTTCCTCTCATGTAATTTTTTATCTATCTCTGTCTTTTTTTTTTCTACATGTATCAAGTAGACTGTTGCAAAAACCAGCACTACAAACAATAATCTGTTATCTGCAAATTTATTAAATGAAAAAACTAAACAATAAGGCTAAGGTCAGAAATGATGACCAAAACATACCATAATGTGGTCATATTTGTTATCATGGACTTTGATGCAAAAGAACAATGAAATTTATGAAATATAATCTAATAAAAATTACATCTTGTGAAGTAATCTTGCAAAAGTATAGCATCATCTACTTATTATTAATGTGCAAGAACCATAAACTTCCTTTTGCACTGAAAGGTTTTTGAATTAGGCATGTCAATATTTTTATCATACAAATGCATGTATCAGCCATTCTGCAAATAGAGAAAAGCGTCACATGACAACAAAACTGCATATGCACCTTAATTTCATTTCCAACAAATGCTAGACAATTGCGATGCACGTCAGATGTCATTGACTCTGTCATTATCTTGAACACTTTCTTAGTCATGTTTGTGGTCATATGAACCATCTTGCCAGATGTATAAATCTTTGTAATACCTACATCAGCTGCCATTCGCCTAACATAGAGCTTTTTCAATAATAACTGCACAAGAAACACCCAAAGGCATCTATTGTCAACAAAATATATTCTCACATGTAGCACTATATAATCAATTACCATTTTCCTACCTCCATAGAACGAGGTTCTTTTCCATGCTGCTGGCGTAAATTTTCAGTAAATTGCGTTAAACTCCACATGTCCTTTTCTGCAGCTTTTTCTGCTTCACTGATTAATTCAATAGGATTGTCAAGATAATTTATGTACTCAGAGGAGAGGTGTGGTGTTATATTTATATCAAGCTGCAAAAAGAGGAAAATAAAATGTTAATTATAAATAAATAGTTAAGTTTGATGGATTAATAACAATACATAAGGTTTTGGAGAAAGAATAAAATCTTTTGAAAATGATAATTAGCACCTGAACGTTATTGTAAGGAACTGAGACAAGGCGATGTTCTTCAACCTGAAAAAAGGAGACAGCAACTTCAGATTTTAAAGTTACATGTGCTGTAGCATTGGTGATCCTACTTATCACTGGAGCACTTTCATTGCACATGCTGATTTGACAAAAACACCTCTCCAAATTCTATTAATCTTAACAAATATTGGTGACTAACAAGTTTGACTTTCTGTTTTTCAATCACAGCAAATTTATAGCACATGACTGGGACATAGATGACATATGGATTCAGAATCATGCTATAAAGAAGCTCAAAGTAGTCTTCAAGAAAATATATCAAATAAGCCACATGTTGAAACAAATAATTCGGGCAGAACACATCAGCAGCTTAGGTCTATTTCACGGAGCATTTGGCAATAGAGCTTTTAGAAAAAACTATTTATTGTTTATTAATTTAAAATGCCATGAGACTTTAACATTTGTTTGATAACTAAACTAAGAAAATGTTTTTAAAATAAAATGATAAAAGACATCACATAGCACTTTCAACTATCTAACTTATTAAAAACATTATTCTAAATTATTCTAAATTTAAATTATTCTAACAATATATAATATAATAATATTTGATTATAGTAATATTAAAATATATCATATTATAGTATTATAATATAACATAAGAAAATATGATAACATTCTGATATAATAATGACTATAATGTAAAAGTATTATAATATATTATCTTACTATTATTAATAATTATATTATAATATATTATTAAAATTATCTAATATAATATCACCAAAATATGATATTATTATAGTAATATTACAAAATTATAGCATTATATATATAATAATTTTATATTAGTATACTATACTATCTTATTTACACTACATAATATATTATAACTATAGTAATATTTTCATACAATTATTATAATTATATTTTATTTATAAAATATAATAATATATCTTAATATACTATATTATATTCATTATATCATTTTATTATAATCATATTATATTATTATGCTATAATATTATATGGTTATTCTTCTGGTTCGAATTTGTGTAAGTCCAAAAAAAAAAAAAGTTTTTTAGGTAGAGCTTTTCGGAATAGCTCCAAAATTGAGCTTTTTTAAGTACACCGTTTAACAACTCTTGTGTTGCCATAAAAACACTTTTAAAAATTTCTAAAAAAAATTCAAGCCATCCAAGAGCTCTACCAAAGAAGGCCTTAGCTACATAGGAAAGGTGCTGAGAGAAAAGTTACAAGAATCATTTCTTCTAGGATGGCTTCCTTTGAAGAGTCTTCTTTTGTGGAAGGCCTTTCTTAATGCCTACGTTTGCATCAAACACAATTTGGCATTGATTTATAGAGGGATGCTGATGGCAGGTTGGGAGTTGAATGTAATATGCTTACGAACTTCAGTGGATCGTGACTTGATCCATACTGTCCTCACATAAACGGGACAAGGTTTGCTGTATAAGGTTTAAGACTTATATGTTAATAAAAACCACTGATTACTTTGAATATGAAATTTGAAAAAAATAAAAAAAAAAGCTTCTTTTGGACAAACCTAGGTTCAACCATAAGCTTCCTTGAAAGCAAATATCTCAAACATCCAAACAACCACTATTCAGCTGCTTGCAGAAATCAGCAGAACATACATAAACAAGTTTATACTTTATAAAACTTAGAAATATATGATCTCAAGTGTATGCAATATTCACCAGACAAATTAAAAGTAGAATATAGCAAACAAGAAATTACCTTGGACAAGCTTTCAAAAAGCATCTCAAAAAACAGATCAATGCCAACATTTCCAATATCACCGGTCTGTTGCTCACCAAAAATATTCCCAAATCCTCTTATCCCCATGTCTCTCTCTGCAAGATGGAAGCCTTGGCCCAGATCCCGATACTCCTCAATAGCAGCAAGTCTCTCCTAAAGTCAAAGAGCAGCAGAGATAATACTCTGAGCAGTGATAATCTATTTTAGGTGCCCAAAGGAACTGACTCAAATACAAGCCACAAAAATTAAGCATTAGAAATCATTGTATGATGATCTACAGATCATGAAGCATCAAAGGCACTAGCAACCTCTACAATGAGACTGAAGTTGTAAACAAAATTTACTGTGCCATATAAAAACATGTTACATGATGATATTGCAGAGGACTCACCAATGCTTGATCAGAGAGCAACGATTTGTCAGGGTAGAACAAATATGCATATGCTTCTTTGTCTGCTCGCCCGACTCTCCCTCGCAACTATTCAATAAACATTATAACACTGATATTACCAATACTCTAACAGAGATCAAAAATTAAGAGCAATATAATATATAATAAACAATAGTGATATGAGCTTTGTCTAATGCCAACCCTTGTTTTGGTCATTGATGATTTGGGTATATGGTTCTTGTAGTTTAATCAGTGAAGCTGGAGGCTCTAGAGCAACCTCAACTGCAGTGACAATTACAATAGTGTTTTGTTAGAAGGATAATTAAAGCATTTCATCTAAAAGTATTTCCCTCTTGCTCTGGATTTAAAGAGAAGAAATTGTCTCTTAGTCAATAACGAAGGCCTGCTAGAAATATTAAATTTCATGCTGCAGCCCTGCATTAAAGCCTATCTTTTAGATAAAGTACCATAAAGATTCCTTACAGGATTACTGCCGGTTTTAAACTAAGGTATCCCTACAACACAAACTGAGTTGTTATGGATGTGGATCAACATGATGGTATTCTGTTATGCCTCCATGGCAATCCATCTTGATGTTATTTCATCTCCTTTAGTCTCCAAATAATTCTTGAAATTTATTAACCAGCATTGAATTTGTTAATAAAGAAAAATGAAATCCAACATGCAAGCTACATACTGTTATTTTCGTATTTTACAATCGCACTTGTTATCATGTATGTTCTTAAGAGTTATTTGATAAAGTAACTAAAAACAGGAATGACACAAATATAGAACCAGAGGATGAAATTTGACCACCACCTGATACAACTGGGCCAGCCCAAATTGGTGAACATCCTGAACCACTATGGTATTGGCATTTTGGATATCCAGTCCACTTTCAACAATATTAGTGCAAATAAGAATCTTTATTTCTCCCAAAGCAAATTTCTCCATGGTTTCTTCTAGTTGCTTTGAGTATTGCTGTAAAAAAATCCAAAATATAATTTCTCCAAAACAAGAATATAAGGATGAATAACTACTACACAATTAAATAATAAATAATTTAAAATTTCCGCCAATGATGCCGGAATACTCTTATGAAAATGAAAGTTACTTTCCCACCTTCAAAAATTAGTTTCAGATGTTTGCAAAATATTTAACAAATAATACGTGATTGGAGTACAGTGATCTAAGTAGCATCCCCAATGAACATACACCAGCAATAAAATAGTGCAAATAGCAGCAGGAACATAAACCTAAAGGCCATATAAGTCTTGCAAAGACAGTAAATATGGCAATGATTCACCAAGCTGAGCTTATGGGCTGGAGTAGTACTGAAATAAAGCAGGCCTACCAGTTCATGAACGAACTCAACTCAACTCAACTCAACTCAACTCATTTAAGCCTTTTCCCAACTACATGGGGTCGGCCAGTTCATGAACAAACTCTGAAACTAAAATAACAATAGGCACAAGCAGATAATTTTTCCAATGCATGATGCACACCATGATATAGTTACAATTTTGTAAAAAAGAAATTTCCAAAAAAAGGAATGCTAATTCCAAAGTTTGCCAATTAGGCGAAGCGGATTAGCTTCCAAATATGCCAACTATAATGCGGTAGCTGGGGAAGAAACTACAGATACATAAATTGCATAAAAAAGGCCATCTATACTGACTTAATGACTTCAACTAATTCTAGTTTTTCTGTGATACTTCATTAAACTATCACACAAATACTTTAGGAAAACTCATTAGTTAGTATACATGGGTTAACTAAGTTAACTAACCTTTCCATGAGCAATAGCGATCGAAGCATCTGAGAATGATCGCTCAAGAAATTCCTTTACTTCTTCCAATCCTGTTAAATAAGAATAACAAGACAAACCAACATCAGAAACCATAAAAGATGGAAAAATGCTAAAATCTTTGCAAACCCAACTACAGACAAGCAGCAAAGGATCGATAGTATGTTTTATATAATTCCCTATCTCGAACAGGAAAATTGCATTGAGATCTCTTCACTTTTAGGTTTGCATGTTTCATTTAGATTTAATTACATTGTTATGTTCTTTATCTTAGCACTACTATTTGTTTCTTGGATTGAGGGATGATCATGTGTTTGTGTGTGCACACAGAAGAATTGCTCAACAGGTGAAGCATGTGGCATGCATTCTTCAATATTCCTCAGCAAGTCAAGAGACTAAGGAAAAAAACATGGCTTGTACAGTTGTACCTGTTGTGAAGAGGAAAAAATTTGTGTGGAAAAAATATATAACCTTTAATGCGAGGTAAAACATAGAAAACTTGGCCGTCACGATCCAACTCGAACTTGATCGCTGATAAGACTTTTTCTTTACTATAAGATGACAAATGAGTCTTTATAGGAACTCTTTCTGGAGGTGGTGTTGAAATCAAACTGCAAGAAGAAATATATTTTCAAGAAGAAAGACGGATGACAAGTTCCAAACTGTTACTGCCAAAGAAAATCAACCATATAGCTAAAAGAAAGCCATAATTATATGAAAATTACTAAGTAGTTTTTTATCTCAGCAGATCTTTGCTTAAATAGTTGAATATTTATACGAACATAACAAGAAGACGTTAAGAAGAACTGCAACAAGTTTGTGAACCTCTAACAAGTATACCAAAATCAGCTAAAATAGTTGTCTTAGAGGCGGTTGCAAAAAAATTAATCTTAAATGTCAAACAGTGCCAATCTATGTTTGAAAGGATCCTGTGGTGAAAGTGCAATTACATAGATGACTATAAGTAGACAGGTTTATCATAAATAGACCAAGGAAATCAGATAAATCGCCCACACAACATTAGAAAAGCATCCTCAGCCTATGACATTTTTACAACTAAGGCAGCACTACATAGACTAGCAAACTCCCCACCCCATAACCAAAAAAAAAGAAAGAACAATTAGAAGGCATGTAGAACTGAAAAGTAAACATTGTCAACTGTGGAAAGACATGATAAAACAGGTCAACAACGTAGACCATGAGTGAGGTCATCAATCATTATGCATAGTAACAAAAGTCTATTCCTAGTCATTAAATTTCAAATTTCAAAGACTCAAAAAAAAAAAAAATCAAGTCACTTTCAAAAGAGGGAGGCAAATAAGCAACTAACACACGAGCTTGAGTTATTTAGCTTATGCACATCCAGACATCCAAAAGTGGACTGCTTGCAAGATTTTCAGGTCCACTTTCATGAGAATATTTAGTAGGGAAATGCTAAATGCAAGCAATGTAGATTGGTTTGGCGTATTGAATGATAAGAGCACATAAGGAGTTGTCTAGTAATGGCAAAAATATGCAATACACCATATTTGAAGCTTGCATGTGCAAAAGCCAAAATATAGTCATTATGTTACAAATCAATTCATTTTTTTTTCACAATAAAGTACAAGATGAGATTTCATTTGGTGACAGATCAAAACATGCAAAAAGATCATATATGAAATCAAACCCATATAATTACACAGCTATTACCTAGCATCACGGAATCCAGTCAACGCCAAATAAAGAGTGCGTGGAATGGGTGTTGCAGACAGAGAGAGAACATCGACTGAAGTTTTAAATGATGCTATCTTTTCCTTCTGTTTAACGCCAAACCTCTGTCAAATCAAAATCTAGAACATTCGTAAATTAATCAACCTCCATACATTTCCACGTGATAGACAAAACCCATAATTAAATGACTACCTTTTATGAAACACATATTTATAAAAAGTTTAAAAAAACTATAGATGTTTAATAACTTTCGAATTAAAAAATGGATTCATTTTTTATTGATCAACAAATCCCTGAATTTATCTGTTTTAGAAGGACTAATACTGCCTGCAGATTGAACCATATCTTATCGTAGAGAGAAAGAGTGAACTAATTACAGGCTACTCAGTTTAGTTGAAATTAAAAAGAGCAGGAACAATCCAAGAGCAACCTAATTAAATTCTCAGGGAAATAGGCATCAATATGTACATAATCATATAGAATTAGGGGAATACCTGCTCCTCATCAACAACCAGCAGCCCCAGATTGCTATAGACTACACGATTCCCAAGAAGTGCATGGGTTCCAACAATTATGTCCAGCTGACCATTTTTAATCATTGAAAGATGCCCTTCTTTCTCTGCTTTGGTCTGCAAAAGAGGGCATCCTATAGTGACCGAAAGGAAAAGGCATGGTAAGTAAACATAGCAACTAAAAATATAATAAACTTTTACAAGTGAAACATACTCTTCAATCTAACTTTAGACTCTATAATGTGACAATTGTTTTCATTCCAATCAAATGTAATATTAGCTGATTCAGATCCCATGTGGATTGCAAATTATTATCCACAAGGATTAGATGATATTGTGCCTCAGAAATAAGTTCTTGACTGTTTGTATTGACCTATGGAGTTGCCTGTCTCTTGAAACTTTCATTTGTGATGACAAGAAAATGGTGCAGAGGTTCGAGTGTCTTTCTTGGGGTGCTCCAAGGCAGAATCATGCATAGAAATTGAAGAATCAAAACTCAATAGAAATTTCAAAATGTAAAAAGATTTTCCTTGTTAAAAGTTTAAGAAGCATGGTAATGTTATAACTGAGCATGTTGATCTTAAGATCATACTTGTCAAGGTAAAATTCTGCACTTAAGACAGGCATGAGACCAAAATCCAGCATCCCATGCAATGGCCCATGCCATAAATAAACTAACTCCACAATAGAACAGAAATGGACTTTTGTATGTGATATGACCCTTAAGCTATCTTGGAATGTATCTGCCATAAACTTCTCAAAGAAATCACAGAAAGAACCTTTAAGCCAACCAAGTCAACAGTTGACTTCTTAAAGGAAGCATGACTCAGGTTGACTGAATTCTTTTGGTCACACTTAGAGACATATCTGTTCTTTTTATCTAATGGTGTATAATTTTGCATTTCAACCATTAAGTGCACTTCTGCATGATATCTACTCCTACTAATTTTTTCTTTTAGTTCTGCATTGGATGACAACTAATCATACATTCTTGAGATTCTCCCATTTCAGATTTTTTACATTCTTTTACTATAACAGCAAAATTCAACAACGTAATGGCAGAAAACAAGCATCACATGAATGTTTTTCAAAAAAACCTAACAATTCAGAAGTTCTGAAATTCAATATCCAACTGACAATGGATTTTTAAAACAAAAAAGATGAGGTTGCTAATGGTCCACATCATACTAAAGCTGTTTGGTTTTGTGGTATACCTGAAACCTGCTCAAAAGTCCAACCTTTACTTGAGGATATTGAGAGAACCGCTCACAGATGACATCAAAGTGCTGTTTGGCCAGAACTATGGTTGGTGCAAGAACCATAGCTTGTTTTCCAGCAGAGACTACACAAATATTGCACGTAGTGCAACTTCAGTCTTACCAAATCCAACATCTCCACAGATCAATCTATCCATCGGAGTTTCCCTTTCGGTCAAATCCTTCTCAACATCAATAAATGCCTGCCAGGCACACAAAGATATCACAATCAGCAGGCAAGCAAGCCCAATGCCTAAATCTAGTTGGTGTCAATCAAACTGAAAATGGAGAAACCGTGTCTACAGAATTTACACATAGGACACCTCATTAACGAGCCAAGCAAAACTCCAAATCATGCAAAGAAATATTTTGTCACAAACTAGAACCCAGAATATTGCGTGGTATTCTACTTCTGATAGACACCAGAGTCAAATAAATGAACGAAAGAAACAGAACAAACAATAAACAGAGAATTGCATGATGGATTTTTATAATACTTGAAATAAAAGGTAATATTGGGGGTTTCGCTTGCCAAAATTCATTTTATGATTTTATTGATGAATACAAAATCAAAAAATGTCAAGAAGTGGAAGGAATCAAATTTATTTGGCTATTAGTAAGCAAAAAAAAAAAAAAAAAAACAATATGAATCCACATGCATCAAAAACATTTCTCTTCCTTGCATTTGAGGATATGCAAGGAACAACATCTGTACATTGCATTTAAAAAAGTTTTTATTTTCAAGGGGAAAGGGGAACTCTTGTAAAAACAGTGACAGAAAAAATGAATCCATCTAGACTTATCACATGTATTCTCAATAAGCACTTATGGATAAAAAAAATCAACATATTCCTATTTCTAAGAGGTAGATTGCATAATAATATATTGAAATTTCCTTAGAAGCAACAAACAATTCTGTTGTATTCTTTGCTTTTGCATGTTCTGTGAGATCTTTTATCTTTCAGTACATAAGATGTTTCTTTGGAAAACCAGAAATCAATATTTTTAGTTATTTATAATAGAGAAGGTATTTGCACTTGGTATGTGTTTTAGCCAATCCTAACTAGTTTGAGATTATGGCTTTATTATTGTCGTTGTAAGGCTAGAGATGCAATAGATAAGAACTTAAGGCATATCTAAGTTCTCAACTTTTTCAGATGTTGCCAGCCTTCTACTGCTGTTAAACTCGTGATGGAGAAGGCTTGATGCAAAAGGTATATCATCACCAACCTACTTAGTTTCAGCACGTATGGCAGAGAAAGATGGAATACCAGACACCAATAAAAAAAACAAGAATCTCTTAATAAACCTGCTTTTGGTCTGGGGTAGGCTCATAAGGAAATTGAGCAGCAAATTTAGTCATGACTGGGTTCTTTGGGTATGGAGGTCTTCTCTGTTTCAGCCTATGTAAATAAATTCCATCAGGTCAACAACCATTTTCTGAACAGCAATCTTCCCCTTTATCTTCGCCTCTCCCATGTACTAGGATCGCTCAGCTTGCTCAATGCCCTTGGCTTTTTTGTTTCATTTGGTCTACAAGAAGAAAAAACTGAGTAAATGGTTATTATATAACCTCTAAGGGGAAAATTATCAACTTATGTAGGGCTGTGCCCCTGAATCCTCCTGTAAGCCATTATATATAGCACTATGCTCTGCATTACATGCTTATTATTATCTCTTGTGAAAGTGCAATAAGATCAGGCTTCATCATGCATGCTATAGCAAAGATACAGCATCAATGAGATCATATATAGGTTAAAGCAAAGTTTTAAATCCCGTAGGATAGAAGTGTCCTGATTTCTCCACAACACAGAATGTCCCGTTATCTAACCCTGTACCAATAGCCATCCCAACTAAGCATCCCAATAGGTACTTTCCATCACTCTCCCCTTTTTTTTTCTTTCTTTTTCTTTGCTTATTTATTCTTTTCTCCTTTCTTTCCTCTCTTCCTCCTTTCGTTTCTTTCCTATTTTCTTCTTCTTTTCTTTTTTTTTTTTTTTATTTACTTCTTCCTTTTCTTCTTTTGTTTCTTTTTCTTTTCTTCCTTTCTTTCTTTTCTCTTCTTCTTTCCCTAAGCAGATGGATTTCAGAGTCCACTCCCATCCCAACCCATTTTCTCATAGGGACGGGACAAGACTGCAAATGCTTCCAATCCCGCTGGAACTTTAAACCTTGGTTATTAAGGTAATTTAATGTCTACCTAAAAAGTTAAAATGACAAAATAGAATTAGCATTGTTTCAAAAAGAAGGCTTGTTTTACACCCAATTAAATTCTTCATGAATATTTGATGGTTAAAACTTTTTCCTCTAGAAAATGAGGTGAATCATAGGATCTCAAAGTCATAAACATCACAAAAGAATTCCATCTATTGAAAAATAATTTTGAGCTTTACCTGTTTCATTACACCATCTGTGAACCACCTTTCCACAACATTGATATAATTTGGATAATGAATAGTGCCACAAAACTTCCCAAAAAAAACAATTTGGATTTCTATTGTATTTTGCAAACACACTAGGATTCCAGATTAACTAACACAAAGCAAACCAGATAAACCGCATCAACTATTATGAGAACAAATCTCCATGCCATAAGATGCTCACTTATTAAAATGGAAACAATAATGGTGGACTACAAGAGTAAAATTATATAAAACTAACACACTGAGCCATTGGCAGCAAGTTTAATGCTTGCCCATGATTTCACCCTATGAAACCTTAAACATTTTCTGCTTACTAGAGTAAAACAATTTGAACTATTTAAAACTAACACAATGAGCCGTCAGCAGAAATTCTAATGCTTGCCCATGACTTCATCTTGAAAAACCATACACACTTTCTTATATTGTGCCCAATTAGCATGAAAGCATGCCAAAAGGGAAATTCAGATGAGGGAGTGAGGAAGCATTTAGAAAAAAAAAATGAGATTTTAATCACATCTGACAGAATTCATGACATATGCAAACAACAATAAAACTCCCCAATTTGCTGGCTGCATTATGTCTTGATGATGATGTAAAATAAAGATCAAAATATAATAAATTATCAAATTGTATATTTAGTGATAGCAGAATAATGATCCATTTTGGTGGTCATAGTTTTTTTTTTTTTTTCTCCTTCTACCAGGGAGTTTGATATATGTATATAAAACAAGGATTACTTTGGAAACATCATGTTTATCAATTCTTTCATTACCATGACAAACTAAAAGGCCTCCTAATAAAAAAGGGCTCTAAATTCCCACCAGTATCTTCCCTTTCTTCAGTTAGTATTAACGTCAAATAACAAGAACCCAAAATCTCAGACGTAACCTCTTTCGAAGCTCAACTACAAATATCATCTCGGATTTGAACCAGAAGTTGAGAGCTTTTATCAATGTGATGGACTGAGAAAACTCACAGATTGTAGCGGTAGAGCATCCGGGACGCCTGCTTAACGGGAAGCTTCGCCATCCCATCAGCATATTCTATGAAGACATATTCTATCGGCCCCGACGAAGAATTCTTTGGCACGTCATACTTAATCGCCACAAACTTCCCAATTCCAACCCTCTTATGCACAACATAATCCCCAGGGCGAAGCGAGTAAGGATCCACCCGGTAGCCAAACCCACCCTCCTTCCCATCGACATTTCCTTTGAGCTTCTGCAGGCCCCTCTGCTGCTGTTCCTTGACCATTTTAATGTACTTCTCCGCCTCCGCCGAATCCAGCTTGCTTGCCGCCTTGGTTCCCTCCCTCCCCTTGTGCTCCCTCCGAATCCTTTCATTTAATAGGCCAATGTCATCCTGCTCGGCTTCGGATTTGTCGCTTCGAGTGGCGACAGAAGTGGGGAGTCCTTCGGTGTAGAAGGCATTGGTGCGGATGAAAAGGAAGGGCTGGGGACCAAATCGGCGGGGGAATTTGGGGGTGGGCAGCCTCCAAAGCGAGGGATTGGAGGGGAAACGATACGAAAGAAGCTTGGTGGTTGGGATGGGGAGTGGAGGGGCTTTAGCTGTGGCCATTATAATGAAGTTCTTGCAGAGCTCAAAGCTGTAGAGAAGAGGAGTTCGCCATTCGAGAGACTATGGATAGCGGAGAAGATATATGTGGAGGGGAGGGAGGGAGGAGAGGCAATTTTTTCCGTGAGGAGTCCCGGAGAAATCGGCATGGGGGCGCACATCCTACGGTTGAATTTGACGATACGGTGCATCCAGGCCATTCGCAGACGAGGTCATGAATTGGGACCGGTGACGCAATGTAACGGAGTATATGGACGGAGCGGATGTGATGTGAGGAAAATCTGACGGAAGAGTTTCTCTACTTTCGCGTGGAATTTATAATGACGATGTTTCTTCAGGTATTGTTTGAATAGAAGGGCATAAAGGGGAGGGGAAAGAAAAGAACAAAATAAGTAATATGTTATTTGTTTGAAAGAGAGGTAAAACAAAAAAAATAAAGAGTAACCATCTCTCCTTACTTTTTCTCAACAAGAATAAATTTATTAACTCTGATATGAAAAAAATATTTAAATTATTTTTTAAAAGATTAAAATATCTTTTCATGTTTAACATTTTTTTATTGCAACGATTCATTTCCTATCCTTCATTTTTCTAGTTGTGAGCGCGCTAAGTTGTTTTGCAGTTGTTTTGTAAAGAAAAGAAAGCTGAGAAAGAAAGAAAAAAAAGACAGTTGTTTTGTAGAGGAGGAGAAAGCTGAGAAAGAAGGGAAAAAAGAAAAAAAAAAAGTGAGAACACTTTCTGCTGTTGCATTAGACTTCATGTTAATCACTTCTCTAATTATTTTTGCTTAAAAAATAAATTTAAACATATATTTCAACTTGCTAAAAGATTAAAAATAATTAAAATATAATCAATTTTCTCCTCTTTTGATTGTGTTAAAACTCTATATATGTAGTGGATCAAGTTCAAGAAATAAGCAAACTCATTTTATTGCTTTTTTTCTTTTCTTTTCTTTTTCCTTCGCTATCTTTTTTTCTTGAGCGATAAAGATTAGTTATTCATTCTAACAAACTTTATGGTTTATCATCTCTTTTAACTTATATTATTTTAATAAATATTATTTTTTTTTAATCTTTTTCTTCTATTACCTATCTTAATTAGTGTAAAAATAGAATATGGGGTTACATCGAAAACATATTGTTATACATAGCCTTTCTTTTATTGACAAAAAAAGGCCGTTCGTTCATTTTATTTCATTTGCTCAAAGCTCGAGCATTAAACTGCATCAAGTAAAATTATTTTAAAGAAAAAATTTAATGATGATCTTGTAATGGAAGCTTCTTTTTCATCTTCTATTTGGGAACCTCCTTTCTTTTCATAGTGCTAAATTATGCTTTTAGTAGTTTTTCTAAATCTCATAGCCATTTCATATTTTCTTGTTTAATTGTTTGATCATTGTTGAACTCTTATATTGTTTTGAGTTTCTGATGGTATGTTTAATTATGAATTGAGTCCCTTTCATGTCTTGAAAAACATTCTAAGATTTTAATTGCTTATTAAATGTTGTTTATAAATTTAGAAGTTGTTTACTAGGATTGATGAGTTAGTTCTATATATTTAGATTTATAATTATTGTATAGATAGTCATTGCATTTATACTAAATTTTTTTCAAAACTTTATCATAGATGGCTGACCAAAAAAATTCAAAATAAAAGCTCTCATCATGTTGCAACGTATACATTATATGGCACTTATACAAGTATTTTATTTTATAGGTTATCGGTTCATGTTACAAACAACGTTCTCATAATATAGGTTTGGAAAGAAAAAAAGTTCGAGAAGAATTGATGAAAAATATTATTAGTAATGAAAGATGTCGTGATATCATCCGAATGGGTCTTAAATCATTTTAGACTTATGTGCCTATTAGTTAGAGATGGTGGCCTTCGACCAACACAATGAGCATATGTAGAAGAATAAGTTACAAAGTTCCTTATATAATTAGCCATAATGTAAAGAATCGTGAAATCTCCTTCTTCTTTTATTGATCCGGACAAACTATTAGTCATCATTTCCATAATATTTTAAAAGTTATAATAGAGTTAGAGGGGGCATATCTTAAACAACCAGATGGATCACATATCCTTCAGAAATACTCAACATAAGTAGATTCTACCCATTTTTTAAGATAAAAATAATTTACTAAATTATGTTATATTAGTTAATTTGTATCATAACTATTTAATAAAATTGTTTAATGCCAGGATTGTATTAGGGTAATTGATGGAAAACATATTTGTGTGAAAGTTTCTTATGAAGATACTTCCAAGTATCGAGGTACGAAAGAAAACCCAACACAAAACGTGTTGGCTGCATATTCTTTCGATTTGAAATTCACTAATGTTTTGCTTGGCTGGGAAGGCATAGCATTTGACTCAAGAATTTTGAAAATGCATTAAAACGATAATAACCACTTAAAATTCCAAAAGGTACTTTTGAAAAGAAAAATTATTTCATGCATAATTTCTTAGAATAATATAATGATGAATAATTTAATTATGAATGTAATTCTTTCTAGAAAAATACTATCTTGTTGATGTTAGATATATGTTGAAGGGAGGACTTATTGCACCTTATAAAGGAGAACGTTATCACTTAAAAGAATATTCAAGAAATCCTTCACAGAATGCTCGTGAGTTATTCAACCTTCAACATGCATCTTTATGCAATACAATTAAAAGGGCATATGGCATACTTAAAAAAAGATTTCCAATTATAGGGAGCATAATTGAATCGCATTGTGGTATTGATACCCATAAACAAATTATTTTAGCATGTTCTATTCTACACAATTAGTTAATGGTTGCGGATCCAAATGAGAGCCTTATTGCTGAGGTGGAAAAAGAACTTGCAAATCGAAGCGATTGTCTATAGAAACATCATAATATGTAAATGATGATGTTGATTTAGCTATTGGAGAGTTCATTAGGGATTCCATATATAGCAGCTGATATATGGATGGATTACATAAGATGATATTACGATATCTTATTTGTATTTTTATTTCGTGTTCATAAATTTGTTTAAACTTTATAGTGATATATATTCTTGAATTTCTGATACTCTTTCTAATTGTTTCTTTACATAATACTATTAGTATAAAAATGCCAAAAAGAAAGATATCTGAAGCTAGAGACCCGAAAGAGGTGGAGACATACTTGCTTAGACACCTGCTATGGATGATGTCCTAATTGATGCATTTTGCATCAACAAAACTTGGGGAATAGAGTTGGTAAAAACTTCACATCACATGCATATAACAATATATTGCAGGAGTTGGACATGCGATTCGGTAATATTATTTGATAAAGAAAAGATTACGAATCACATAAAGTATATAAAGAGAATTTTTTCTAATTGTTATGAATTTTTTAAGAATGGAATGAGTGGTTTTGCTTGGAATTCAATTACCAAAATGTGGAGCATCGAGCCTGAAGTATGGCAAAAACTAATTGAGGTATGTAATAATATTAAAGTTTTTTGTTTAATTGGCTTCTTTCATAAATTGTAAAACTTTATATTTAAATGCTTTTAATATATCCATTTATATTCTTTTGTTAGGCTAAACTTGAAGCCGCTGAGTGGATGAACAAGCCCATTCCAAATTATGAAAAGTTGGTGCAACTTTATGAAGGAGATAGGGCTATAGGAGAGCATGTTGAGACAGCAGTTGAAATTAGACAACGAAGAGCTAACCTTGGTGAGGAGAATCTTGCTCATGCTATAGAAGACATTAATCATATGGTATCCCAAAATGAAGTAATTTAGGAAGTTTTAATGTGTTGGATAACAATGATCAAAATTTTTTTGCTCCTGAAGCACATTCTCAAGCAACCTCCAAAGGAGTTACATCATCCAAGAATAAGAAATCTAAGAGTAGAATATCAAAGGATGATGCAGAACTTGAATTTATGAAAGAGGGATTTAAGAAGAATGTTGAAGCAATTATGAAATCAACAATAGACTTAACTGAATCAATATTGAAGGCTAACAAAAACCTCCCAATTTCTAAGAGGGAGGTCTAGGATCATTTGGAGTTAGGAGTTGGACATACCAAGTATCAACTGCTTATCTATTTTTAATTCAAAAGCCTGATATGTTGAGAGCTCTTCTTGGATGTTCAATTGAACAGTGCAAGAAGCTATTACTACACATGGTATTTCATTGATATGTCATCTTTTAGATGGTTTGTGGTTTTTATTTTTGATTCATATGACATCTCTTAGGTGGTTATGTGGTTATGTGAACTACATTTTTGGTTGATATATCATTTCCTTTAAGTGATTTTATTTAAACTCATTTGGATATTATAGTTTGAATAATATAAAATATTAAATCTATCAAAGATTTGCTAGTAATGATAATGCAGAACCAAGGTTTCAATAATGCCTATATCCCTAAATAGTGGATCCCCTTTAGCTTGTCATTTCCTATTATAATGGGAATAATATCCATCATTGGCCGATATAACAAGAATAGGAAACAATGGACGATAAAGGAAAATATAGTATTTATGCTCAAATCATTGTTCATCAAATAAAAGAAATATTTACATTTGACGTACGTGTTTGATTTTAAAGTGTATTATTTGATTAATAGTAAAAATTGAAATGGATAATTCATACCACTGCAATAGACAGGTATGTATGCTTGGGTTCGGGATGTGTTCGAGGGCCTGGCTTTTCTATGGGGTGATGAAATATTGCCGGGATGGAGTGGTTTCTTAGTCCTTGTTGCAAAGAGATGGTCCAACATTGAGGATGAAAGCAAAAATGGAGAAACAGTGATTGCTATAATTTTAGTTTTAGTCAACTTTGGATTTGTCTCTTAGGATACTTAGAGGAATGTAGTAAGGATTTTAATTGTTCCATATAACACTATTATAGTCATGATGATTTATCTTTAAGACTTTTCTCAAAATATTATGATAATATATGTGTAAAAATAATTTTTTGAAGTGCGGTGGTTTTATTATGAAAACAACTCTATGTATGGGCCCTTTTCCAACTATGATCAATAATAATATAAATGAACACATATATCATGTGAAGTGTGGAGGGTATAATTGTCATATAACTCTTTCTTTTTTTTTCTTGATATTACCTTTTTGTCTCCTTCCATCCACAGGAGAAGGAAAACAATTCTTTCTTTCCTTCCTTCCCTTTTATTCCTTTCATTCTTTTTACTCTCTCTTTCTTTCTCTCCAAAGATCCAAACAAAGCTTTAAGGACGAAATTTAAGTTGCCTCATTGAGTATAAATCGCAAATTTTTATCGCAATCACCATGACCCCATTTAACCAAAAGTTAACATATATCTTTCATTTTTATAGCATCCATTATTTTCCCATGAGTTTAAAAAATATATGTTATTTTTAAAATAAAATAATGATGCATCAATGGCTTGCTAAATAGAACTAAATTATAAAGAATGCGTGTGATTTTTTGAAAATAAGATTAGATGAATAATTTAATGAACTATATCTGATGCATTGAATTGAAATTTCATCCTTTGTTTAAAAGTTGGGCTTAGAAAATAAATGGAGAAACTTTAAAGTCAACAAAATTTGCTAGCTTCCGAATAAAAATCGAAATACAGGGTAAGATTATTTCACATATTGTGTAATTCTTTTTCAATTCAATAATAATATATTATATTAATAATTAAAGCAATTGGGTATAATATATATGATTAGCTCCTTAAAATATTGATACACAAAGGTTATGTGATTTAAAATTTTTAACCTACATATCAAGCAGTCAAAAAATATATATTATTCATATTATTTAATTTTAATTTTTTGATATAAATTTTATTGACTCAAATTGTGAATATAAAATTTTAATCATCCTATTCAAAATAAAATAATTCTTTTAAAATTATACTAGATGCAACTGGAATCCAACTTATATGCATGCATGCATCTTTACTATGTTCATATAATAGATGAATATAGATTTGAATTATCTATATTTAAGTTTTTGTTCTATGTAGGAATAAGCAATCAAACCATACTATATATATATATATAGAGAGAGAGAGAGAGAGAGAGAGAGGCATCTAGATCTAATAATCTTATGATTTGATGATGAGAGCGAAAGGAAAGGTGGAATTCGTAATGATATATTTTTAGAATTTGGTTATAGCAATTGGTCCGGATTCATCATCCATTCTACATTGAACCTCTAAGACATCACCATAGAGAATCAAATATGTGACCCTAGTTTTTAGGTGGTTTTTAATTGAGAACCAGAGGAGGAACTGGTCTCTTCGGAGCTGGGAGCAGTGGCAGTTTGAGAACTTTGGGGGCTCAGAATTCAGACGAAGGTTTAGGACAGCAACTTACGTTCTGTTTGGGATTTAAAAAATTATTTTAAAAATATAATTATATTTAAAAATTAAAATTATATTTTAAAAAATTTTTAATATTTTAAAATATATTTAGATAATATTTTTAAAAATAATTTTTAAATTTAAAAATAGAAAAAACTTGTTTGCTCGTATGAACAAAGCTTATCAAGAAGATGAATTGTTGAATATTAAAAAAAAAAAGAAAGAATAAGACCTGAAAAAAATGTTTGAGATGAATTCGAAGAAATATTTCTTAATATTTTTTAAATTTATTAAATTTTTAAAACTATTTTAAAAATAATTTTTAAATAATTTAATTCAATATATTTTTATACTATAAATAAAAAAATTTAATTTAAAAAAATAAAATTAATTTAAATTAGCTGCCAAATGGGTTTTTAATAATTAAAATCAACTCAGAGCAATCCACCTAACATTATGCATGGTATTGAGCAACTTAATAATCCTCCGCAAGAGACGTCGAGAGCCGTCGTGGTTTTTTTTTTTTTTTTTTTTGTTAATAGTGGGCGGTCACATCAATTTGGCGTGACATAAGAGGGCAAGGATCACTCACATTTCAATTCCATGGGCCTAAATGACGAGATGTATATAGCGATCTAATCAGCCGCAGCATTAGCTTCTCTATAAACATGATGATCATATGCTCGACTATAATTCGAAAGAATTTCATATAGCATGAAGTAGGAGATTGGTGGAATGAGATTCTTATCCCGATGTATCCAGTGAACAATCATGAAAAAATCTTCCTCAATAACCAATCTCGCAGCTTTTTATGGGAGACTTTTACTCAAAATCTCTTTTGATCCAACATTGTTTACTCTCGTGTCTTTTGATCCAACATCAAAAGAGACGTTGTTTACTCTCGCGGCTTTTTAATGCGAGGCTGCAAGGGAAGCCTCGATTAATCCAACATTCTGACATGAGGTTACGGGCGTCCTAATCCCGGTTAGTCGACTTAATTGCTAGCTTTTTGTTGGCTTTTTATTCGACCGGCCTACGTTGGACTCGCTCGGATCCACCTCCGTCGGTCCTCACCTTTTCCCCCAACGATATATATATATATATATATAAGAAAGTTGCATCCACGGTCGTCGATTTAAGGCGCCAGTCACCGCACTCGAGCATTTTTTTAAGGCTCAAAAACATTTGATCCTCGAGCTTTTACTCAAAATCTCTTTTGATCGCCAAATTTTTTGTTATTATTATTTAATTCGCTGCTCAATACTTAGCTGACATGTATTCTAATATAAATACATGAAAAAATCTTTTATATACATCAACTATTTTTCTAATTCTAATTGATTCTAATAAAAATTAGAAATATATATTTGAAACTATAAGAACGTAACAATTAAAAGTTTTAAGTAAAAATTTGAAGAACAAAAGTATATTTTATTTATTTCAATTCATTTCATTTTTATTAAGCATGGCTTTTAAAACAATTTTATTTGGGTTGTTATCCACTGGCCTCACCAAATGATAATGTTAAAGATTTATTTAGTTTAGAGTTTATGTTTTAATTTTTTTTAATAAATGCTAACCCACCTAAGTTTAAAGCTTTATCTAGTTCATTTTCATGTATTCAATCTTTAATTCCTAAGATTTTAATGCAAATTTTAAAAGAAAAAAAATTGCTGATATTTGATTCTAAATAGCACTAAATCCATAAGTATGAGAAAATTATTTCTTTTTTTTTTTTTTGTTGTTATATCATAATTTTCATAACCACCTTATTGCCAAGATTTCATTTAAGAATGAAAAGGTCTTGAAGTAATTGAAGCAACACCGATCTTTCATGCTTAATCGAGCTACGATGCAGCTCTTACCGTATTGCCGCTATTGTAGCAAAACTTTTTTTTTAAGAATATATTTTTATATTTTTATATTTTATATTTAATTAAAATAAATAGACGTGTTTAAAAAGTGATTTGAAGTATAAAAATACTTAAGTATGCATCTTTTAACTAGAGTATTTCCATACGCTATTCAACCAATGGAAAAGAGAATGTATTAATTATCAAGCCTTCAATCACGGCACTCTCTCTCTCTCTCTCTCTCTCTCTCTCATTGTATGCTATTTTTTTTTTTTGTCCCTATCTCCCATTATGTGCTACTTTTTCTTTCTTCCTCCATAGTTCCTACTGCAGAGTTTCTGACAATAGCGATGTGTTGATATTATAATTGGCTTGGTTTCCTGGCTCTCGCTCTCGCTCTCGCTCTCGCTCTCACTCTGTACTCAAAACTTTCTCTCTCTTTTCGTCAACAATGCCTCTCCACCTCTATTGGTCTCTTTTTGGGTCAGGAGAGAATAACAATAAACCAGCTAACCAACCAACAAACCAATTGCTTCTTACTAAAAACAATAAATTAGTGTAGATACGATTGACTTGAACCTTCAAGGATAATGACTACCCAGATGTTGCCATCTCAAAGAGAACAATAACGTATATCAAGGCTACCAATAAACTATAGCAAATAAAGATTAAAAAAATAAAAAAATAAATAAAAAAAAATAAAAAAAAAATTAACATATTGATCTCGGCTGGCTTATGTCATGCTATTGCCACCATCTTTTATGATGGGTAACTTCCTGGAAGATCTTGAACACTCCGAAGGTGCATGCAATGATCATAGACAATTGAGATGGTTTTCCTTGATTATTAGGACCTACTAGCTTTGAATGATGGATCAAGGAGCATCAAAAAGATTCTAATGATGAGTTTGTGGTATCAAAGAAGTGCTGACAATAAATTTTGGACATCAGATGACTTCTTTTGGGGTTGATGCCAAAGGATTGCCATGGTAAGCCAGGGCTATCAAATGATGCTTAATGTTGGCTAATTTGTTGTCAAGTGCGTTCTGATAATAACTAGTGGACTGACAATATTCTTGAGGTGTGTGTAGAACTTAGCTGCGAAGAAAGCTAGTTAATAGCAAAAATATGGCCTTGGTGGGGTGTGTTGCTTTAACTTGGCTAGGTAAAACTACAAGTAGGGTCTTTATATCCGGAGAATCTTTATCACTAGGGTTTATCAAAATAAATTTTTGATGGCAGTGTTCAAGGTTGACTGGCTGGTTCAACTTTTGTGATCCATGGATCGGATGGATCGGTGCTTGCGGCTGGTAAATTTGGCCTTCTTGACCTTTCAGTGCCACAAGCCGAATTGTATGCTGCGTGGGCTGGCATTTTCTATGCTATCCGCAGTTTGGGCATTCACAGGCTTATTATCGAGGGGGACTCTATTACTGTTGTTTGCTGGATCCAATAGGACTCGGGCGATCCTTTACCTACCAACCCTTTGATATGCGACATCAGGACTATGCTTCATCATGCTTATAGTGCCCATATTCTGTACATTTACTAGGAAGCTAACTCAGCGGCTGATTGGATAGCTGTTCGAGCTGCCCACCACTCTGGACCCTGGTGTTGGATGCCGGATGATTTGTGCCCGATGGTTCTTACTCAAATTTTGTACTCTGATATATCAGGCTTGACTCATCTTAGACTGGTGTAATTGCCCGTATGTAAAAAATATATATATATATACAAGTAGGGTCACAACTAAGCAGATATGCAATCGAGGAGATATATATGAGTAGACGATAAGTCATAGCAAGTCATGAAAATAAATCTAAATGGAACCCAAACAAGCCTTTAAACCACATCTGATAGAACAATTGTTCATCCTCACCCAAGTAGAAGGATAATAACTAAGGAAGAAATGAAGCTTGATTCCATGTAATATATTTTCATACATGAGAATGAAATTGAAAGTTTTAGAAATAAATTAAATTTAAAAGCAACTAGTTAAAGTTTGAAAGCAAAACAAGTTTCTAAAATAATTAATTGTTTTTATAAGCAAATTACGATTTTTAGGGTCTTTAAGGTAGTGTTTGATAGAAAAAATATATCCATGGATAAGTGTATGGGATAGAGTTTGTCTCATGGCTATCCTTAGGGATATCCCTTGGCTATCCCATTGATCATATCAAATGCAAAAAGGTAAATCCATAGGATAACTTTTTTTTACTCTTATTTGGAGGGATAATCAACTATTCCTGCATTTTATAGGGAATAAATTGAGGGGATATCCCATAGTTAACCATGGATTATCCCTTTGGTTAACTTTATTTCCAGCTATCCCTTATAGTTATGGCTTTTAGGAATAAGAGGGGATATCCCCTGGATATCCTTTCTTATCCCCTATTTCAAACAATACCTAAAAGAAAAATTATTAGTTAGAGTAACATAAGGAAGACTTTGCTCTAATACCAAATAAGTTGATGTAGGCCAAAAGGTCTAATACAAGCTTCAAAATTACCCAACAAAAGAATAGGCAATTGTATGCTATTAAAATAAAATTTAGGCATGGAATTTGAATAGCAAATATCAATTGAAAATTAACAGCTAAGGATCTAGATGCTAAGAAAGACACCATACGAAGAATAATTACCTTCTAGCCTTATCCTCAAGAAAGCCTTATCAATGCCGAAGATTCCACCAATCAATCCCTTTAAGATACCCCATGATTAAAAAAATTCACTAACTAGCCATTTTGCATATTCACACAATTCACTAGGGCTAAATAAAATCCACCGCATAGAAAGAGAATATTATAGCATATTAAAAAAAGAAATTTTATGCATATTTTTAATAATCAAAACTATATACAAGAGATAGTTGTAGGCTTTAAAATCCTTTACAAAGATTGGGATATCTAGATACCTAAAAATTTGAAAAGACTAAAAAAAACTATCTCATAAGCTAATTAAACCTAGTTGTCTCACCTCTCTCAACCTTCTCAAAGAAATCTTTCATATATGGTGATCTATCATTATTTGTATATTTTAGATACTAAATACGGCACCATTAGATAAATTTATAAAATAATTAATGCATAAAAATTCTAATTATTTTAAGAAGGATGGTTTTCGTAGGAGAGGATTATAGTTTTTTAAAAAATGACTTCTTATAATATGCAACAAGACTGTAGGAGAATATTAGACTTCATGTGGTCTAACAATATCTCATGTTTTATTAATTATGAAGTATATAACTGAGTTATAGCTAATTAAACTAAGTTTATAGGGAAGGATTGTCTTTATTAACATTTTCAAGCCTAATTGATCTGTATCAAAATCTAATCCTAAAACATAATTTGGAATACAATTGCCATCCAATGATGGAGAGGACTTATATAGGAGTCTCCTTCTTATTATTAAAAAACCTATAAATCACTTCGGTTCAAGTCCACTATTAAAGAGAAAAGAAAGACTTTGCAAAATAATTTAGCATCAACAGAATTATTAGTGATCAATAGATTATAAACTTTATTTTATTATCCTATATATTAATATAATCGATGCTAGCAATATAGTTAGTTTAACAAGTGATAGCTAATAGTAGTTGACAATTTGTGTAGTATAATGTGAAAGCTTTATTTCTTGAATTACTTATGTATAAAGTAAACTTTAAAGCATGTTCTTGCTATATTTCAATAGATGATTCTTACGGATCTTAATATATATCTTTTAATGATTTCATAGTTATTAGTGTTTCTTTCATGAGAACTTCCCCATTCGATGACCATATGATGAAGCCTTTCATCTTGGATCATAAATTTTTAAAATGCCTTTTGTTTCACGTGTACCACCCTATTGTAACTTGTATGATGCCTTTATATTTTTTAAATTTTATATATTTTTTAACTTTTATACCTTATAATTTTAGAGTTTTATGTGTCTCATAATAGCCCATTGTATGCATATAATGCATCTGCTCAAAGTAAGGAATACAACAAGGTTGTGGATGCTTTCGTTATTATACTCCGTTTATTTGCCATGCTATTCCTCCTCCATTTGGTTACTTTTGAATGATACAAAAATAAAGCAATAAATTAGAAATAAATTATTGATATAGCATTCTTATTATTAACTTTAGACAAATGTAAATATAAATATCAAGGTTATAATGATGAGTACTTACTCAATTCACTTGCTTAAAAATTGTAGCATGTTGCAAGGCATTACAAGATTGACATATTAAAATAATTATATTAAAAACCTTCTATTTTCCTAGATATATTTGAGTCCTTCAAATTCTAAAACCTAAATCTACTTTATTTTCACAAGCATAAATTTTGTGCTCAAATATATGTTTAATTTATATTTTTTATAGCATAGCAAACAAAAATATAATGAAAATAATTTATTCATAAGTGTTTTTATTATTCAGCTAGTAAAAATGCATGTTCAAATATGAAGGCCAGAATAATACGTATATTTTTTGCACATCAACCATACTAACTCACTAGATACATGATGTTGCTTAAAAGATTGGCATAATAATATAAGCAAAAAAGACCTTATTTTAAAAATATAATTATCCATCTTGTTTAAATATTTTAAATATAAAAAATAATATATTAACTTTAGGAACTTGAGAAAGTGCTTTCATTATTTAATCTATTGATGAAATATTGATTAGGTTACTCTGAAAACACTTCAAACCCTAAACCTTAAAAATTCATCACATTTTCGTTGTCATAAGGTCTTATGCTCAACATGTCTGTCTAATTATTTGTTTTATAATGTAAAAATAAAAATCTAACCTAAAGAATGTTATGCTTATGCTTGTTAAAAAATTAATATAAATGTCAAGACTATAATGGCAAGCTTTTCTTTTTTATGAGCAACATGACTTTTTTATGACTTGGCAAGATTTTATTCTAAATACTTTTACTATAAAGTAAATCATGAATAAAAGATCATAACTAACTTTAGTAACTTCAGTAAATGCTTCCATTATCAACTTTGATAAGAGTAAAAAAAAAAAAACTTTAAAAACTGTATAACTGCAGAGCTTGTTGCAAGGCTTCAAAAGACTTGTGTTAAGGTAATAACAATTTCTTCACTAATTTAGGCTTAAAATCCATCTCAGATTGAAGTTTTTTTTTTTTAAAACTCAATTTCTCAACCTTTTACGGTACCTTACTTTTAACGGTGCCATGATCGTGGTTAAAGTGACGCGATGTTTATTATATTGACTTAGGAAATATAGCTCTTATTTTTAAAATCACTATATATATCATCTTAGACCGTATGATCCACTAGTCAAACACTATGGTTATCCTACACCTTAGCTACTTGGTTAATACTAAATTCCTTTCAAACACTAAAATTTCAACTCATTTTAGCTAGTACGAGATCTAATCCTTAATTTTTTCTCTCTTTTTCTTTATTTTTTGATCATATGAGAAACCAAGCCCAACATTAAGAATAATTTTTTTTATGATTATATCTCTTATCAAGGTTAGCATAAGGATAAATGAAAAAGTTAAGGCTAACAAAGAGAAGTAATTTTGTATAGCTGGCCATTGCAACTTTGGCTTGTTGCATGACATAAGAAATTTGTCGTGTTAAAAACGATGAAGAGAGCTTCTACTTATTGGAGGAAAAAATTTTTCATTTTTTTTAGTATAGAAAATGAATATCTTGAATAAAAATTCACAAACATTTTATTGCCAACGGTACCAAAGAAAATTAATTGGGAGCCCCTCCAAGGTTTGTCAAAATCAACTTTGATGATAGTGTCGATGATAGATTAGCGGGATCTACTTTTGTCATCCGTGGGCCGAAGGGCAATCTATTGGCGGTCGAAGGATTTGATAGTTTGAACTTCTCTGTTTCAATGACTAAGCTCTATGCTGCTTGGGATGACATCTCCTTTGCCATTCGGTCTCTTCAAGCTCGCAACCTCATTATTGAGGATGACTCTATGATTGTTATCCGGTGGTTACGAGGGATCATGACTCCCTTGCTCTTGATATATCGCTCTTAGATGATATATGAATATGTTGAGGAAGGCTCAAGGTGTTCAGATCCGTCATTTTTATCGGGAAGCTAATTCGATGGCCGATTGGATGGTTTGATCAGTGGCTCATCACTCTGATTTTGGTCTACCTTTTATTTTTTAGCAAATCTTGTATTCTAATGTTCAAGGGCTATTTCGTATCTGAGTTGTATGACCATCCGATTGTAAAAAAAAAAAAAAAACATATATGACATCAGAACCATTATAAGAGGCGCTGTTCATTATTATTTACTGCCATAACAATATTTCTTACTGCATGGCTTCATTAGATTACCGTGGTAAGATGGCAGCAAAAATCTCCTACTCATCGACAGCAAATCCATCTCAAATGGAGAAATCGCGATGCTTGATTTCAACAATATCATCACCACGCAATACCCTGAGGCGAGTAGTCGTTTTCTTCCTGCTAATCAAAGAAATTACTAATTAATCACCGATTGTGGTGATTAACTCTAAAACCCTTCAGAAATTCTAAACCCTAAAAATTCCCCTCGTTTTTCACTGGCATGCCGCGGTAAAAGCTGCTTCAAAAAATTATATAACCTCTCCGATTCCGTTTCTTTTTTATTTTATTCTCTGATTTTTACCGCGCGATTCACCAAGGACCGTTCCCTCCATCCGGGCGGAGACTTCTATGCTGCCCAAAGCCCACTGATGCATCCTAAAAAAGAGATTTTTATTCGAGAATCTCTTCTAATTTTGCCCCTTTCGATCCCTGCGCGATGGAAACTTAGGTTTTAAGGGACGTCGTCTTTATAAATTCTCAACTTGTTTAGGGTTTTCCCTCTTTTCTCTCAACCTTTTATCCGTTTCGCTGGTTGAAAAGGGGCTCCGATTGTCGTAGCGGTGATCGTCTGAAGCTTGGAGGGTCGAATCTGGTTGCCGGCGAGGCCGTGTCCCCGGCGGGGTGGCGGGGATGGTTCTGACGAGGTTTTCTTGGCCCTATGGAGGGCACCATGTATTCATATGCGGTTCTTTCTTAAGGTTCCTCTTTTATTTCTTCTCCTTTTTGTTTTCCCCTTCATTCGTTTTCCTTTTTGGTTCTTTATTCTGTTTTGCTCTTGGATGGCATTGTGATATTAATTTTGATGATGATCTTTGTAGATGGACTGATCCGCGTCCAATGATGCTCATGGACGGATCACTTATAGAGTTTCAGGCGTTTTTTGATCTTCCATCAGGAGTTTACCAGGTACAGATACAAAAAAAATTAGTTCTGCAGCAAATTTTAAGTTGTCTTTATGATTTTTTATGTATATTTTTTTAGTGATATGGAGTTTTTAGAAAGATTCAGTTTTCATGTAATCTGGTGAATGATAACTAAAAGAAATCACTACTGCTTCTGATGTTCATATGGGTTATGAGGGGGCAGAGATTTGCATTGCAAAATTAAGTAGCTAGATTGTGGGTGCGCAGTATCCACTACAAGAAGAAAGTGAAGACTGTCAAGGGCTTGGAAAATATGCTTGTTTGGAAACCAGGGATGCAAATATGACGAATTATCAGGATTTATATGATCATGCATATTATTGTTTGATATTTGTGCATGATCAGATGGATTAGAGAGGACTACTCCTTTAAGGGGAATCATAGGGAAATGAGTGAACATTAGAAGGAAGAGAACCTTACTTCTGTATTGCTTTTTGTCTATGATATATGTTAAAGAAAGAAGGGGCTCATAAGCTCTTACTCTCAATTTTACTGTAAAAAAAAAGCTAGAAAAAGAAAGAGAGAACCACTAGGAAATGCAAGATCTGTTATCTTGAACACTAGGAAAATAGAGATGAATACTTATGACAATCCAGATGGTCATTAATGGCATCACATGATAGCTGGATGATTGGGTGTAGTCGAGTTCTGCCTGAGAGATTTTACAACTACCGGGGAATGATAGTGGAGAGGATCGCAATCCTGTTCTGCACGCTGTTGATGATCCACTAATGAAAAAAGGTCCGACTAATATTATGAGCTCAGGGTTGAAAACTTGTTATTTTGAAAATTAAGGATGTAAGTAGAATTGCATTATAACTAGGTATGGTAGGATGGAAAGGAAAGAATAGCTTCTGCTTCAAAGATAGTTTCATTCCTTCTAGACATTGGTGAAGGATAGTGAAGAGAAACTTGATTATGCATGTGGGTTCTGGAAAGTGGGAAAAGACTAGTGTGGAATAACTAACTAGCTAGCATTCTAATATTCTCTGGAAAACACTGAAATGCAGCCCTAGGACTTGAATAGTTTGTAAACTTTAAATTAGGGTTGCGATACAGAATATGTCAAAATGGCTAGCTTTAGATTTGCTACAAGTCACCTGACACTGTCAAATCAGTATAATGCAGCAGTCTTGAATTCAGTTGATTTCTTTTTGAGCAATAGTGGTGTTCATGTCACCACAAAGATTTGAATCTTGGACCTCAGCAAATGCAATGCCACAGGAGAGGGGTGCTGGCCAGCAGAGTTGACAGCTGTTGGTAAAGCACAGTCAATTTTATTCTCACACAATTCTTACTTCCAATATGAATCATCAAAACTGACATGCAAAGAGTTCTTGAATTCCTATACTGCATGAATGCACCATCTTGTGCATCACACTGAACACCATCATTGATCATCCTCTTTCTTCAGTTTCTTCTGCATTGTGCTTATCTGATTGCCAAAACATCAAAAAAAATATAAAGTATTATACACCTGTTAGAAAGATTTGGAGAAACGAACTACTCATATAACACTATTAATAACCAAAAGAGATCCATGACATATTGAATTAGTCATGCAAAAGTTGTGCATAAGAGGGCAGGTATGAAGTTGATACCATCACATTATGGAAACAAATGCAATGACCTCTAGGAAGTTGAGCCTACCTAGCTTCTTTAGTCATTTGTAAAGACTTTGCCATTAGCCACATGTTGGTTAAAGGACAAAACCCAGTAGAATTGTCAAAACTTTCAAATGCATTGGTTAGAATATAGGCCGGGAGAGATGAAGGGATTGTGGAAGGATCAAGAAGCCCATGTCTGTTTTAATTTCCATAATGATCTAAGGTCTCTAATGCCCCCTTATACTCTCTTTGAGACATGAAGAACCATCCATGGCATAGATAACGCACATTCTGTTGAGTGAAATTGTTGAAAGAGAAGGAACATTCTGGTTACCAAACAAGCCTACGTCTGTTTATTTAGGCTTTGACATCCTTAGATTGAGTCAAACTACCAATAACAGAGTTCTGTAAGGAGGATAGAAGTATACCTTCATGCTAGATTAATTCTTTGTCATGGCGCCTCTCACTGAAGAGAAAGTTCAGATCATAATATTCTTTGGAAAACTATCTTTGGCCTTACAAATAATATATAAATAATAGAAATTATGGACTTATGACAGAGTAAATGGTCTTGTTCTTCTGATCTTGACATTGTTTGTAGGGTTGCGTAGAAAGTTATATTCATTTTTGGCAGGGTACTGCTCACTGACAAGCGAAATTGGTCCTGTTGATCCTTGTATTTTCACTTCAATAGGTCTTAACTCGAAATTCTCCAGTCAAATATTAATCAGTTTAATTAGTTGACACTTAACCCATTGACAGAAATTTTTGACTGTCCTTGCGTGAGGAGGAAGCAGCAGTAGAATCAGCAGAAAACCTGGCCAAGTTTGATATGTTACGTGACTTTGTGATTAGTTGGAATCAGTTTGGCAAATCCCTTCCTAACTGATTCAGACAACAATGTTTTTTTTTTTTTTTTAATTTCATTTGTTTGAGCAATGCAATTGTTATCTGCCACTCGGGATTGAACGTAGGACGTTTCCTATGTAAGAGTTGGGTGCCAACAAGCTAAGCTAACAACTGTAACTGTTGGTGATATATGAAAATTATTTGGCTTTGTTTTAGTAGTGCAGTTATGCAGATTTTCTATTTCTGCATGTCTCTGTGCTTATCAATTTTTGAATGGTCTTAATGGTTGATTTCAGTACCGCTTTGTGGTTGATGGTATATGGCGGTTTGATGAACGGCAACCATGTCTGGCTGATGAACATGGGACGATTAACAATGTCATATTTGTAGAAGAGCCCAGAAACAGGGAAGTGGTCGATGACATTTCTTTGTACACAGTATGTCCCATATTTAACCTATCTTATTCACAACATCTACTCTATTTTTGCTAGTTGTCAAATAACTTCAATGTATTGAAAAATATTCATGTATCTTAATTTCTTAGTGCCTGCAATTGTTATGTACCAGGCCTCATTACGAGCCCACATGCAGGCTTGTTGTGATTGGGTGTCCAGACTCTTATCAACACAAACAATATATGACATTATTCCTACCTCAAGCAAGGTATGAATGTATAGCCATTCTGATAATTTGTTTATGGTTCCACGTAATTGATTATATGATATTGCAAATTTGCAGATCTCCATCATAGATGTTAAATTGCCTGTGAAACAAGCATTCCATATCATGTATGAAGAAGTAAGTGTGCTAGTTCAATTATAAGCCTTTGTATATTAATGTAGTGTCTTATCATCGGATGGTGCCTGCCTGTTTATGTAAGAAATTTGACAATATTCCCATTTTCGACAATTCTGTGTAATTCGACTAGGTTAAATGGTTGAGGTTTTATATGACTAATTCAATGGTTGTAATCTGACTTCCAAAAATATCTTGAGTTAGATTATAATTTTTTCTTTATGGATGTTATACCATAATGTCCAAATCCATGGCATGCCATTCAAATCAATAAGCTCAACATGATAGACGTTGTTCAATGTGATTCATATTTAAACTTCAAATGTTTTGGTTTGTTGCCTATCTGCCAACCATTCAAACAATGAATAACTGTGGAATAATAATGGCCTAGATGGTTTATTCAAACCTCTCTCTCTCTCTCTGCACGCGCGCCTCTGCACATGCTCAAGGGAGATCTGCTTCCTTTCTTTTGCACTTGAATTTACTTATGGTTACTGTTACTTCTTTGATGCAACCTAGATGATGGCCTTGCAAGTTTTGAGTTTTTCTTTTTCTATGAACCACAAAGCAGTGATTTGGGGAACATAAAATGCCTTGAAATGGGTCATTCATTGGGAAAAAAAAAGATAGAAAAGGAAAGGAGGGAGGGAGTATATAGACCACCAAATGGCCAACTCAAGTGACATAGTATTATTTATTCAGGGCCAACCTGATAAATTTGACTTGTTCCAACCCCAATGGTTAGTGCTCTTTTAAAGTGTTCCTGCATGTATATGTGGCAAAGTCCAGATCCTTTTGCATTGTATTCTTGCCACTGGTTGCCTACCTGTTGCAAGCTGTCCTCTCTTAGCTCAGGCATCCTGAAATAATTTTGCAATAAATTTCTAACTCTGAGTGGAATATGCGATAGGCGATATGAGGAACTTTTAGAATGTCCTATTTATGATCAATTCTTATGGTGTCCTATTTGTTGTCAAATAGAGTATCTTCTTAATAGTTAGAATGTTCTTGAGATTCTATGGTGTAAATATGGCAATAGACTATTCTTTCCCAGAAACTGCATGATCCACTAGCATTTGTTGCATGAGGTTCACATGGTTAACTGTCTTTCTTTATTTGCTAGTGATAAAGTTTTAGCTTGATGAAATTCACCTGTTTTTACAGGGCTTGACTGTTGTCCCTCTTTGGGATGACTGCAGATCAAGTGTAACAGGGATGTTAACTGCTTCTGACTTCATATTGATTCTAAGAGAGGTCTGACTATTTTTTGATTATTTAGCTTGATTTACATGATTATTAAAATGATGCTCAATTTAAGTACAATGTTTTCCTTTATTTTATTTAGCATTGATTTTTTTTGAAAAAAAATTCACATAATGATGACTTTTAAATGAATGCCAAGCTTCCAATCCTTTTGTTAAATTGTAAAATACTTGTTTTAGTTGTTTACATTTGGCAAGCTATCTGCTTATGTTCAGTTTGCAAGGTAGCAAGTTATGGTCTGTTTATATTTCATAAATTAAAAGTGAAGGGTGAAAAAGATAAGGCAATTGAAGTGGAGACAAGAAAATTTTATTGTGACTGACAGATTAGCCTTCAGGTTTGTTGTGCAACAAGAATAGGGGCAGTGAATTTCTGCAATCAAACATCTTGTTATAGAATTATGCCTACTACTTATATCTGCCTAATATCCTTCTATTTAGAACCTTTTTTATATTTTCCTGAAAATTTAATACTTGAAACAACTCTAAATATTAAGAGCTTGACTTGGCTACATTCGAGTGGATCTCTACTTATATTTGATCAGGTCTAGATTAGATATAGGGTCCTACGTTGACAATTTGACCACTATATGTTATGTACTATCTCTAAACTGCTTAAACACCAAAAAAACATGTGATTTAAAGACACTTAGCCTATTCATTAGCTGATAAAAAAACTGGAAATTTAAATAACACAAAATTCACATACTTTTTGATTGCTTGAGGCATGGGCTACGGTCTTTAAATCACATGATTTTTGGTGTGTAAGTAGTTTAGAGATAATAGTTCATATCCAACGGCTTAAATCATTAATGTTAAATTTTCATTGTCCAATCTTGACCTTTCCTTGGACCTAACTGGATCTAACATTATTGGGGAGTTAGAGGGGAAAGAAAAGGAAAGGTTTTCAAAGTAAAGTAAAGGTGAGATTGAAACCTCTTTGTTGTTTGGAAATCTCATAAAATATAAAAGGGAAATGAGGGTTAAAAATTGTTGCCATTGAGGGTTTGGGAGGGTATTGAGAACCCTCCTAAGTCCTAGCCCATCCTTTCTCTACTTAAAAATCTCTTAATTAGGAGTATCCTAATACCACTCCTTTACTTTCTTCTTTTTTCCCTTCTAAAATCCTTTCCTAAATAGGCCCTAAGTGGAGATTATTCAAGTGTATCCTAGTCTACCTCTCTCTCTACATATGCGTGTGTGTTTATATGTATGCAATACTCTTATGCATGAATAGTTCCACATCGGATAAGAAAAGAATGATTTGAAGAGTTATAACTCAAGTTTGCCTGCTATCAATTAACTTGCACTCAAGTTTCTAAGGCCACATGGAGTCAGCCCATTAATAGGTTAACTGTGCCAGTAAGTGGCATTAAGGCATTATAAATTGTAGGCTAAACTACAGTTTTGACCCTCGAACCTAGGGGAGTGTCATTTTGATTCCTGAACTTCAAAAAGTTGTAAAATTGATTTTGTACTTTTCTTTTTGTTTTCTTTTGGTCCCTATCGTTAAATAGAAAAGACATTGTTTGGTTTTGTCCTATATGGCGGTATACGTGGCATCCATTGTGGTAAAAATAAGTTAAAACCCATTAACTTATTACCCATCGTGTTGTCCCTTTCCCTCACTCCCCCCCCCCCCCCTCGGTAGCCCTTCTTGGTCGCTTTTCTCTCCTCGCCCTCCCCTCCCCAGTAGGGAGAGAGAAGGAGAAGGGGTGGCGCGAGGTGTTTTTTTTTTTTTTTGGGGGGGGGGGGGGGGGGGGGGGGTTAGGCGGGTCGTCCGTGGATGGGGGGAGGAGAATGGGCTCCATGTAAGCACGTTCCTCGTTTTTGCCATAATGGATGCCACGTATGCTGCTACGTCGGATAGAACCAAACAACATCTTCCTTGTTTAACGATAGGGATCAAAGGGAAACAAAAAGGAAAGTATAGGATCAGTTTTGTAATTTTTTAAAGTTGGACCAAAATGACATACCCCCTAAGTTCGAGAGTCAAAACTGTAGTTTAGCCTAGATTGTATTAGAGCTGACTTTGGTGTGCGGAAGTTAATGGGCAAGAGGAAAGGGCTACTCATGAGATGGTGGTATAGAGAGTCCCGCCATGGCGTGAAGCTACCCATGAAACACCAATGACTCTGTTCGGAGTAGATTTTGGCTAGATTATAATGTACAACAAAAATGTTGTCTAATAAAAGGAAAGATATTGTAATTTCTCTATGCATAAATAGTATCACGTTCGATGGAAAAAGAATTATTTGAAGAGTTATAACTCAAGTTTATTTGCTACCAATTAATTTGCACTTGAGTTTTTAAAGCCACGTGGATCTGGCCAGCTAATAGGTTAATTGAGCCAGCTAATAGGTTCATCATCTTCTTTTCTTTTTTTATAAAAAAATCTAGTCAAGCCTTTTAGTTGGCTTTTAGCATTGGGTTTTCATCTTTTACCCTTTGTTTCATTTGTTGTTTCTACTTATTGGCATATAAACTGGTATGGTGCTGTTTTTTTTTTGAGGTTTCAGTTGTCAAAGTGGGTTCTTCCAATATGAGAGAGAGAGAGAGGGAGGGTCTCTGCAACCAAATCTCAGGGAGGAATATGTCATGTTTTTCTTTTTTTCTTTCTAGGAGGCTGTGGGTTGTTTAGAGCAAAATAGAAAAGTAGGAAAAAGATGATAAGTTATTGGAGAAGGATGGAGAGGAAAGGGCCAAGTTCCTTTTTCCAGGCATTAAGGAAACTCTACAGGAGATCCTCTTGGGTTTTAAGTTGCCAATAGCTGCAGCATCTCTCTCTCTCTCTCTCTCTCTCTCTCTATATATATATATATATATATATATATATATATATATATATATAAAATCTTTCCCTGAGCTTCCTGAGTTGATCTTCACACCATTAATAACGAGTCCTATTTTAACTTAAAAAGAACAAGGAAATTTTTGAGATGGTTTGATATGAGAATGAGATTGTTCGTCGACTACCCTGCCCCTCCTTTTCTCTATCCTTATTTGTGTGAGTATCCATGCCTCGATTTGAGACTCCTAAGTTTGTAAATTTCTCTTGATCAAAAGAGCTTGGACTTAATCAAGTCCTTATTCCCTCTTTTCTTTGGACTGGATATCAAAATGAAGTTCAACCTATTGTAGATTAAATTATAGGATGTCTTTTACACTGTATTTACAATAAGGGCAGCAATATTCATAACAGGTACAACTCAACTCAACTCAACTCATCTAAGCCTTTTCCCAACAATATCCATAACAGGTATTTGATATAAATCTTTGGCAACAAGTTGGCATATACAAAGTTAAAGCGTTTGCTAGAGTATCTAAAGATTGACGTTTTAATGGAGATGATCTGATCATGATATACTTTATAGTCAATGACTTGGCCAAGGACAGCCAAATGTCTAACAATTTGATTATTGCTGTTTTTAATGGCTGGCAACTTAATTTACATAAGAATTACTTTAATTAGTGCCAATGAAGAAAAACAGCTTGTTGGCTATATAGCACATCCCACTTTTTGATAGCACATCCCACTTTTTGATAATCAAAATTTGAAGTGGTTCTAGATGCACCCTACATTCCTTGAAGTAATGGTAAGATGTTGATGTTGGGTCAGTGAAACACTAGTGCACTTGGTATTTATTAGATGCTTCATGTGCCTATGTGCCATAAAGTTCTTCTCTCATAAAAGAAAGGCCACCACAGTCTTGCCACCATTGTATGCGACTCATGCATGCAAATATACATAATTCTGCAAAGTTTCTCCACTTAAATTAAGATGTCACCAATTGCATGGTCCTAGATCTAAAGCTATTATCACTCTCATTTTTGTTAATTTTGCTCATTTGCCAATTAAAGGACTTGCACTATGCCTAAATTAAGAATTGTGAGTATGAAGGCATCTAGCAGTTTTTTAAGATATACCATCATTTGAGAATTTGTCTGAACTACAAAACCAAAATTGAGAAGTTTCAGTCTGGTCAGGACTGATTTGAAAGTAATGGTGGTTTTGGAATTTTGGCTGGAATTAATATTTAGGGGGCCAGATCTATATGAGCTGTTTTTGCTGGCCTTTTGTAATTTCATTATTTCTTTATATGCCCATAAGCATTTTCATTACATTAAACTTAGTTGGAAAAAATAAGAACCATGTGTTGTCTGATTCTAAATATATTTCGAGGACGCACAAACTTTTTTAAAACAGTTTGGCTGTGCTAGAACTTGAATCTCATAGAGATTGCTATTATTTTATGTTAATGATATATTGTGCTCTAAACATGATCTTTTGAAAAGACTATTATTGTTTAAAGATTATTTGATTGTTCAGTACAAACGACTAAAACAATATATGCAACCATATATATTCAAATATCCTAAACAGTATAACATACAAAAAAACAGCACCTAACTTATTATTCTTAGCTTATTCAGTTTTTCATAACATTTTCGTATTTATATTAGATATTTGTTTTATTATTAGTTTTTAAGCAAGACAGCTAAAACTACAGATAAAACCACTGAAAACACTGCAATTGCTGAGATTGGAGCTTATTTGATTCAGTTGAAACTTGGAACTGAAACTGAGGTTTGAACCTTGATGTGTCTATGCATATAGGCTTGGTAGTGTTTAAAGGTCCTAAAGCAATGCTTCTGGTTCTGTAGGCGTCTTATACAATAACTTGGAGAAATGCTGTATTTGAGTTATGATCTGATATTGGCAATGGCTGTTTCATAATGCATTGTGATTTGCAATCTCTTTGTCTCTCATGAGCTAGTATTTAGATTCACTTCTTAATAATTTCTTTTCTCAACGCTATTCTCCATTATGCTTAAAAATTTTCTACTGCATAATTTTGTTGCATTTTCAGCTGCAGAGCACTGTTCGAGTTCTAGCCAATGAAGAGCTCGAAATGCATACAGTTTCTGCTTGGAAAGAAGGGAAACTCCAGATATATGGAAGGTTTACTGGACCATCAGCATTACGTAGAAGGCCTTTGATTCATGTAGGATTCTGCTTCACCAGAACTTAGTATTCCTGTGATTTTCGAGTGCTGACATGGCATAAGAATTACTGGCTTCTTTTTTCGTTATTATTTGGTGAAAATGTCTGCATTATTTTTTTTCTTTTGTTTTACTAAGATAAGAGCAGATGCATATGCATGTTTAGAAACAAAAAAAAGACTATCAACAATCCAAATGAATTTGGTGGAACAGATTTTGGAAAGAGTCAAGATCATTTAGTTAAGTATGGGAGAGGTAGGTAAACAACTGGACACTAGTTTTCCAATACTTACAGTAATAAGCATTAGAATATTTTTCTTTAAATAAATTTTACTTAACAAGCTACTGGTGATGTTCATAAAAAAATGACGGACCCATGGGCTCAATTGTTGCTTCTTAATATTGTACAGATAAGAGACAATATTGAACTAAGAATCTAATACTTGTGGAGAAATTGATGGGGTGATTGCTATGATTCTATATTGGTTCAACATCCCAGTACTTATGTTGATTGTGGACCACTGCTCACATACAAGACACAAACATGCAGTATGAAGGTATGATATATGCAGTCACTGTGCACACATTGTTAAACAGGATCTATGACACTCCCCTAATAGTGGATTGTTGTTTTAGGTTTACTTAACAAAAGACATCATCCTTTATTGTGTAACTGTTCCATAAGATAGTTCTGCTCAAAATATTTGCCTTTGAAGGAGTACCATCTAAGGTTGTTTGTATAATATAGTATTGAACTTAAATTTCAAAATTTGAGAAATATTACTTGATTCTTTTTCTTTTTCATTTGCTATTGGAAAGCCTGGAATGTTAACAATCTAGATGGCTATTATTTTCAAGAAGAGAGTTTTGTAGATTAGGAGCTTTTTTCCCTCGAAGTCATGGCATGACTTCTAGCCTCTAGGTTAGATGGTCTTGAAAATTTTGTATTATATGTCTCTTTTCTAAGAGCAGGATATATAACTGAAAAAGAAACTGATAGTGGAATGTCACCAGGTCTTCTAACACAATAAACATCAGGCAGTTGAAAAGCTTGACCGTAAGGAAAACTGCATGAGAAGGAAGATAGTTACAACCTCTCAAAAATATTAAAGGCTACATTGGAGTTGCATATTAACATGCTCTGCATGTTCACAAACAGCTTACAAATGCAAATAATTTAGCTAATGTCAGGTTGTGGATTAAATATGGATAAAATGACCAGCAACGTGAGTATGATGGATGGGATTATGAACTTGCTATTTTATGATGAAGCTTGACAAGATAGAGGCATCACTACAATCTAGGGTTTTTTTTGTTGAGATCATAAATATTAAGTACTCCTATGAATAAATGACAACCTCAAGGCCTTTTGGGTGGTAAATGGAGTAGAACCCTTTATTTCAATAGCACTAGAGGTACTCTTTTGATAAGCTTTCATGCTAATACCATCATCAGTATAACGTCACGGAAAATAGGAGTATGGTGTGCCATGGGTGAATATCTCTGTGAAGCATGCATCGATGTGGTTGCTCTTGATAAAACTATCAAGGAGTACATTGTGCAGACTCAAGCAGAGCCTACTTAGGTTGTGTGGTGACACTTACTAGACCTTCTCACTGATGTTTACTTTATTTGATACCTTTAGCCAAATTTAAACTCAAAGATGGGAGAGGCTTCTACAGTCTGTTAGACCATATGATACAACCTGCTGTTGGCAAAATTCAAACACTATGTCTCATGCCCATTTTTTTCAATTCAAATTAGCATGCCATACCATGACATTTTATTTGCCACTAGCATGAATGCATGATATTATCAATAAGAAGCACAGGAATGTTAAGAATATGTTAAAAAGATAACAAAAATTGCATATAGGATCCTGACCTCTTGTTGTATTATTGACTGATATAATATCTTCATAATTAAATTACTTTTAAGCAAGAAAAATGGCTCCTCTGACATGCTTGTAGTTGGTTATCAATTTCATTGAAATTACAAAATTCTACCTAGTAGCACCTCCAAATCTCAAACACTCGAGCAACGTTGAGGAAAGTTATTTGCAATTTTAAGTGTTATCAACAAGTCTTGCCTCATCTGATCACACTAGTGGTAATGGGGATCTTGTCTTGTTGTTCATTAATTTATGTAAAATAGGTTTACCCTTCACATTTTCTCACAAAGTTGTAATTTCGACTTAAATGCTTTTGAGGTTTTATGTTCCTCTATCCTTACCTTTCCGCATTAGATTTGATTCTTTTCTTATTGGGACCTCCTTTTTGTCTGTTGCACTTGCTATATCATTTCGATTGGTTGTTAATGTTTTTCAGCTCATTTGCAAGTAAGCTTTCTTTCATTCAAGCTGTTTATGTGTCTAGCCCTTTTTTTGTCACTAGAAGGTCTGCAGGCCATTCATTTATTTACCAAATATTACATTTGTGTGACTAGCAAGTACACGACTTCTAAAATTGAAGGGCAATATGTTTAAGTTGGGTGCATTAATTAGTAGATGTAGATTGTTGTGTATTTTAGTGTTTCAGTACACTTACATTGGAATAATTTGTTGGACCTGGCATACTGATAAGCAACCTCCTATAATGGAGTCAAGGTACAAACCATACCGAATTGCTTGATATGGGGTGTACCAAATTGTACTAGTGCAGACCCATATGGTTCACCATTTTGAAATGGTACAGGACCAATACTGCCTCAAACTGCACTATATAACTTAATCGCATCACACCAACCTTATACAGACATCACATTGCACCAAATTGCCTTATACCGTGCTGAACTGAGTGGTTTGGCTTGGTACATGATGGTTTATGGGTTGGAACCTTCTAGTTCACCTAATTGGTACATTGTTGATTCGGTATAAGATAACTAGTATGCCATCGGTTTGCTACGGTACACTCCATGCTGAACCATATTGGTCCAATACCAAAATTGTATCGGTTTTCAATGCAACGAACCTTGAATAGAGTGTAACATATAAGTAAATCAGAAAATTAAAACTTGTTGCACAGGATCTATATTTTCAACGATGTTCTTGTTAATCATTAGTTTATGCAGGTCTGTTCATTGATTAACAATTTAGAGTCCTTATGGATTCATTGGCACTTTGGTTATTTGTATGTACAATGTCCATCTTTGTGTTACCAGGGGAAATGCAATATGTAACTTTACATAATCAAACATCTGCCACATAACTAATTGCTTTTTTGCCTACTCTTTCCCAATGTTTTTGTCTTCTTTCCTTGTTGTTGAAGATTGAATTCAATTCCTATATCCTTTAATCATGCCAATCATGCTGTATTTGTAGCGTTGGCAAACAATTAATGTTGGGTTTATCTTCTTTTCCACTATCCATTTTGATTGATGATATCCTTTTCTTTTGGAGGTCTCGGATGATGATCTTCTGAACGATGTGGCTCGTAAGATTGTTCGCAATGAGATATCTGCAGTTCCTATACTTAGATCTTCATTGCAAGATGGGTTATCCATGCCATTACTAAATCTTGCAAGCCTTCCTGGGATATTAAAATGTACAGCAATTTAGCCCCCCTTGTCTCCCTCTTTAAAACTCATATATGTGTTTTTTTAGCTCATTCTGACAACATCAATTATCCAGTTATCTGTGCACATTTTGGAGATTATGGCGGATCAATGCCACTTCTACAGTACCAGATTTTCAGGATTCCTCTAGGCTCATGGTTGCCAAACACTGGAAGTGGTAGTGTACGTCAACTAGCAATATTGCAACGAAATGCCTCTTTAAGTTCTGCTCTTAATTTGTTACTAGAAGGTACAAGTTTCACTTTGTTTCCTTTATGTGTTTAATTGTACATAGAAGTTTGCTTGACTTATTGTTTTAAATATAACAATGTTGACTGATTCCCCCCCCCCCCCCCTCTATTCAACAATACAACATTTGATATTGAACATGGAATAGAAAATTGTAAACTTAAATGTAATTATGTAGGATAATAGGCCAATATTACAGTAAATTTCTTTGCTTGGATTTGCTCTATGAATCAGAAGCTCCAAAAGTAAAATTCTAAAATCTTCCAGGCAAACTACCCCTCTCTAGTGCTTTTGTTAAATTCAATTGTGATGTTTCAATACCCATAGTCTCTGTTTACAATATTTGATATGAGACTTGCATGTCCTTAAATATGGTGGTGCATCTTGCCATCCTGGGTGTCAGGACGTTGGGCCTTCCATTCCAAGAGGAAACTAGGACAGCCCAGTCCCCCATATAAGTATCACATATTGTGCTTGTCAACCATTCTAGTTTATAATTCGAGCCAATATGTTAGATGTCTGTTTTGGTGTTTGAACATCAGTTCTTCATTTTCTTTGTGGTTCGATGTATCACATTTATCAGTCAATCAACTTAAATTATATTTAACTAAAGGATTCTGTGACAAATATTGGCATAAACAGCTAAAGATGAGAATGTACAACCATAGGCTAGTTTTAATTGAATCACTTTCTACTAGTTCTGTTGACATATTATGAAATATTAATTTATCTGAAAAGACCAATGAAAATCATACATTATACACACATAATGCCCTATACTGAAATACATCATCTTACATAGCTTATAAATAAGCAATTTCTACTGTTAATCACATGACTAACACACACATATTCGACCATGTTAGTAGCTCCAAACATACTTGAACATTAATTTTGCACAAAAAATTATCGAATGAAGAAATTCATTGTTTAACTATTCATATCATATCTAAGCTGTAATAGTTCGCATCACCTTGCCACTAAGGTAAACAACAACTTGGATACTTCCGAATTCTCATTATGTTTCATTGAATTTATTACTGTAGAAAAGAGTTACAGAAAAGGTATTATATAGTTATCTTTTTTCTGAGAATCTAACATGTTATGATTAACATGGGTCCATGGTCTTCATTGTAAAATTTTGATTTCAGTTTGATTAAGTCCTGAACAACTTTTTATAAATTGGATGGGTCTGTGGATATGGCAGATTAGTGAGTAACATGATGCAATTTTCATTGCAGAAAGATCGCTACCATGCTCCTTACCGGACTCTGTTTGATATTTATTTATTTATTTCTTAAAACTTGCTCTAATAAGCATTCAGTTTCTGACTATGAAACACAAACACATACGCATGCATTATAAGTTATTACTGTTTTTTGTAGCTTACCAACCAATACAATGCCTACTAATAGAAATTTTCCTTCCGAGGGTACTTGCAATTGATTGGTGAACCCTTATGGCTTGTTGTTGAATCTATATCATGTTTCAAGTCTTTGGTGTATATTATATGTTCTTGTTCTTCAATTGGTCTCATTAGCTTACCAACTAATATGATGCCTACTTATAGAGATTTTTCCCTGAAGGGGACTTCCAGATGATTTGTGAACCTTTTGGATTCATGGAGTATTTCATGCGTCAAGTCCATGCATATTGTTAATATGAAATATTTCTTCAATTGATATCTTGGATGGTATGTTGAAAAATTCAAGGGGCATTTCCATTTAGATATGGAGCATGTTTCATGTGTCCAGTCCATCATGCATATTTATAGTATGAACCAATTCTTCAATTGATATCTTGGATAGCGTATTGCAAAACCTCAAGGTCATTTCCATTTAGGTATGAGATGTCGTGCAGGAATAATTGCCTTGGACCATCAGGTCATCTCTCTATTACCTGTTCTCTTTTATCAACTATTAAATTAAATTATAGCAAGTAATACATTGATTTAATTGGAGGATGGACTGCATCTAAGATTAAGATTTTCTTTTCATTTATGTTCCTTAGCCTCTTTTGCCAACTGAAATGTGCTATTCAATAAGCATGCCTTTGAAATCAATTCCTTATGTACCATACCAATTCTCTTCCTTTTTTGTTCAGCTGGAGTAAGTTCTATTCCAATTGTTGATGACCATGGATCATTAATTGATGTGTACTCTCGCAGGTACCTTCTGCATCCACATGTACATATTTTTAGCCCTTTTTTTATGTGATGTAACTATTGAACTTTTGGTAGTTGACTATGTCATATAATTAGATAGAAGCTTTCAATCAGAATGATATCTGAGCAATGGTAAAATAGAGGTGGTGCATTCAATAAACTATGTCTAGGTAAATTACCTCGCTAACTACTCACTATATACTGGCACTTGCTTTTGTCTGTCTTGTGAACTTTAGCTCTCCAAATGCTGTGCACCCTCATTTAGGTGGCTGTCTGTGCAAATAATTAGGTGGCTACCTGTGCAAATAAGTAGGTGGCTACTTATATTTGCACATGTTTCAGTGCATCTGTCATGCAGGTTCAAATACATAGCTACCAAATTGGTACATAACATTACAGTGCCACAAGAAAATACTGTGCAAGGGGAAAGCATAACTGCTGTGTTGGGTAATGCAGCATAAACTCTAGGAAAACCATTGTCTACATGCTACCTCGCCTTATCTTCTGCTTTGATGCTGTGCTGTTCCGAAATTTTTTTTCCATGTGTTTCTTTTTGGAATCATGTCAAATTAGATCTTTTACCTTTTCTCCCCTGTGGATACATAACTATGTACAGAAGAATCTATGCACTATTTTAAATTTAATTGGTCTCTGTATGCCCGATAATTATATGCCTATGGACTCATTGCTGCTATTAGGGAGGCTCGATTTTCTACGCTTGAATTGGACACGTGTTTCATTTAATCTTATGTACTTGAGTTGATCAACTTTTTAAAACAGTTTTCCACTCAATTTTCTATGCTTAAGTTTGAAATGTGTTTCATTAATTTTCCATGCCTGGTTCATCAACCTTCTAAGAGCAGTTTTTGGGAAGTCAATCTTTCTTCCTAGATGGCTGACAGAGGCTTAGAATGGCAAATTATTCTATAATTATTATGCAACTCAGTTTCCCAAATTTTATGTGATTTATGTAGAAGTGACTATGGCTTTTTGTCATCCAGTGACATAATGGCTTTAGCAAAAGATGATATGTATGCTTCCATTCAACTGGATCAAATGACCATGGAGCAAGTAAGTCTACACATTTTGCTTGTATATACATTAATTTTATTTGTCCATATCTGCCTTTTATATCATTAGGATAACTAGGAAAATAAATTATACTTAGGTTGATATCTCACCTTTCAAATAATATCTATATTAGCTTCTCTTTAGTAGTAAGATGGTAGTGTATTTCAGATGAATTGTGTAAGATGGTACTGTATTTCAGATAATATGTTTAGCTTTCTCGATATCCACTGGCGCTCGTATGCTCAACTGCTGAAAATAGACTCACGGACTGATTTCCATTATCGGGAGTGCATGTGGAAATTCCTTGACGGAGCACTTAAAATACAAATTGTGATTATATTTAGTTTTTCCAATCTGTAGTTAAATGGTCTTAAAATCTCACGGGGTGCATGCTATACCCAAATCTTCTGCATGACATTACAAAAAACAAAAGTCAGGAATGTGGATAATTTTTTGTTTTAATATTCAAAGCAGATTTGTAGTAATAAAATTAGGCTCTTTATACCTTTTCCCTGAGCTGATAATATATCACCTTGCTGAATTTGGTTTCAGGCCTTGGAACAGGTATACCAAGCAAATGGCCGCAGACGATGCCACACTTGTTTGCGTTCAACTTCTCTCCGTGAGATTTTGGAGCTACTCTCTGATCCAGGTACTGTCAGAGAATCTATGTAGGCACACACACACACACACACACGATATTTATGAGATCATTAAAATGTCAGTTGAGGTGACACGTGTCTTCTCCCTTATCAGGGGTACGGCGGCTTGTTGTCATTGATCCCAGAACAAGATTTGTGGAAGGCATAATATCATTGAGAGATGTATTCACATTTCTTCTAGGTTGACGTCTCCCTATATTCCCCCATCTTGAAAATTAGAAGAATTTTGTCTGGCAACATTGAATCAATTAATAATTTAAAAAAAAAAGCTATTCTAAATATTAGCGAAATCCATATACAATTGGATGTATACAAAATGAAGCATCGTTGTGGTAAAATACAGTGTTTTTCTTCTCCAAATGCGAAACATCTAAATGTTAATTGGTTGAGTGAGAGAGCTCCGGAAATCCGAGGACTTCTGGAATGCAATCAATCTGTCCAAGCGCTAAGGCGGCATTTGCACCTAAATTGATCTGGCGGCGAACAAGCAACCCGGGGTTGACTGCGGAGATTGCTCTCTTGTGGCTGCCAAATGCTTCAAAGATCTCATAGAAAAAGGTCTAGAGCCACCCACCTCTATGGTGGACAAGGATACTTTCTCCTAGCGTGGCTTCTGAGGCACTGGTCGTCGGCTCGCTCACCACCCACACAAGCCTTGATGACTTGCAATGCATGCTGAGAAGATTGGGCGGAGCAAATGAACAGAGCAGCCTTTGATGCGGTGCTGGAGTAGAGGAACCACACCATCACTTGAGCTGGAGGTGACTTCTGAACCGCAAGAATGGGAAGAAGCCTTGTGCAGATGACAGAACCATGGCCATCGCTGCTTGGTGAGAGAGCTATCCGTGGATAGGACATAGACGAGAAGAGATGGACTGAACTTGAATTCGGAATTTGGTCACTGGCCACTGGAGCTCCGCCTTGCTTGTATATTATTTCGCGTAGCAGAGCCAGTGGCTCCCTTGTTGGATGACCTTCGGGTGATGTTTGGAGTAGGTTGCGATTTGAAATATCATGAATAATCTTAAGATGGTGATGCAATTATACTGTTTGATATTCTCGTTATGGCAATGCTTTATGCTCACCATAGGGATTAAGACCATTATTAAAGGGATGATCTTAATCTCATCCAATAGGTTAAAAATGTTTTATATCATTTGATGATGTGCATTGAAATATATGAATAATTTTTTTTATATTTATTAAATTTTTTATATACTATAATAAGATATAGATTTATTTTCATTCAAATGTAGCTAATGCTCTTTTGGATAAAGAGAAAGTGGAAGGAAAGAAAATTGGGGAAAGAAAAAAATGGAAGGAAAGAAAATTGGGAAAAGAGAAAATTTTTTTTCTCTTTTTGTTTGGATGAGTGGAAAAAAAATAGAGAGGAGAGAGAAGTTGATAATTTATCATGACAATAATGTCCTTATTATAGATGATTAAAAAATGCATCATTTTTTTTTTTTTTTTGGAAGGATTAATATTGGAATGAAAAATAATAATGAAAGAACACTTTTATGTTTTCTTTCCTCTTTTACGTGGGATCCATCACTTTTTTTTTCTTCTATTTTTTCCTCTAGTTTTCTTTACTCCCTACTTTTCTCTCTATCCAAACAAGATAAATTTATTTGAAATAAAAATTGATTCTGAATTTGATTACAGATGATCATTCTAGTAAACTTAATATATCTTTGATTTATTAGGCATAGTGGAAGTCAAGAACAGTAATTTTATAAAATGTTTTGATGTATGATAGATGGAATGTGACTCAAAGTCATTAATTTTTGTATATATTCTGATGTTTAGATTGTAAATTAGCATTATAATATTTTGCACTTCTTAAATAAAAAATATAGGTTTCAGTTTTTATATATCATACAAATAAGTTTTTAAAAATATTACTTATGTTACATATATGATGATTTTTTATTTTATGATATACCAAATATGATATTTTTAAAAATATTACTTAAATATATTCTCACCAGGAGTAAAAAAAAAAAATAAAAAAAAATTGATGATTAGAGCACAAACGAAGCAGAGTCCAAATTAAGTAAGCTGTAATTGCTGCATCTCAATTCGATTCATCGAGTAGGTATTCATAGCAGCCTACCCAGTGACAAACCCTTGATTGGTTCCATCTACCTCAATCAAACTACAACCTACATTCTTCCTAACTCTTTTGTCATCCATTAGCCTCCTCATCCTCACAACATCTTCCCACCTCCTAGCATTAGCATATATATCAGCCATGATGGAATACACGCCACTGTCCTCAGGATTTAGTCTTAAAAGATGCTCTGTGGCAGCTTCGGCGATCTCCACATTCCCATGTATCCTGCAAGCTCCGAGCACGCTACCCCACACATACGCGTCGCCCTCCATCGGCATCCCTCTGATCATCTCCATCACCTCTTCGACCAGCCCTGCACGACCGAGCAAATCCGCCATGCACCCATAATGCTTGAGCTCGCGCGCAACCCCGTAAACACTCTCCATCTCACCAAAGAGCCTCCATGCCATGTCAACCAACCCTGCATGGCTGCATGCAACCAAGGCCCCGAGGAAGGTCACCCCATCCGGCCGAACTCCCACCTCAGCTATCATCCTATCGAAGTACTCCAGTGACTGCCTGCCATGCCCATGCATGGCTAGGCCGACGACGATCGCATTCCACGTGAACAAGTTCTTATTGCATGGGACCGATGACTCGAACATCTCCATGGCAATATCAATGCACCCACATTTTGCATACATATCCACGAGGCCCGTCAGTAGATATACATTAAGGGTCGCCCTGTTAATCTCTTTGATGTATTTATGAATAGCCTTGCCTTGATCCAAAGCACCCAGCTGAGCACAGCAGGAAAGGGCAGAGACTAAAGCTACATCGTCAGGCCCCAACCCCGTACTGAGCATCGAATCAAAGAGCTGGAGTGCTTCCTTGAACTGCTTCATTTGGGCGTAGCCCGCCAAAAGCGTGCCCCACGAGACCACGTCTCGTGCGGGCATCTCGTCGAAAAGCTTGCGGGCAAAAACCATGTCGCCCGCCTTGACGTAGCCGTCGATCAAGGTGTTGTAGGTGACCACGTCATGGAGAGAGCTCTGGTCGAATAGGCATTGAGCATCGAGCATAGAGTTAGAAGAGGATGCGTACATGCTGATCAAGGTGTTGCGGACGAAGAGATCGGTGGTGAAGCCGAATTTTAAGGCTTGGGAGTGGAGGGTGCAGCCGAGGGAGAGGGAACGCAGGTGGACGCAGGCCTTGAGAGCGAAGGGGAAGGAGTGGGTGTCAGGAGGGATGGAGAGGCGGCGCATGCGAGCGAAGAGGATGAGTGCTTGGAAGGGGGAGGAGAGGAGGGTGTGGGCTCTGATGAGGAGGTTGTAGGGAAAGGTGGAGGGGGAGGGGATGTGGTGGAAGAGAAGGAGGGCGTAGTCTATGGAACTGGTGGGGGGGAGGGGGTGGAGGAATGTGAAGGTGTAGAGGAGCTTGGTGAAGGTGGGATGGGGGTGGAGGGAGGTGAGGCCTGATACGGTGAGTTTGCAATGGATGGATATGAGATTTTTGAGAGTTTTGCAATGCTTCAGCAAGAGGATTGGGTGGTGGGGCGGCACCATTATTATTTACTTTGAGAGCTATATTCGAAGCTCACGCTCAGCTTGAGCCCCTTGCCTCTCTGGCTTCAAGAAACGGCCGACCCTCTTTCCCTGTCTCCGAGTAACGGAGTGGAAATCTTACTCCAGCAAACGTCACCCAAGTACTGACAACCTGAGGCACAAAGGCACTGAGGATGATACGTAATACTAGGTTTATCTTCTATTTTTTTTTTTTTTGTGCAAATTTTTGTTGAAATATGCCTTAAGTTCCATGAATGTAATACTAGGATCGGAGTCCTTTTTCAAACAGATGCCGCTTGACATCGATTTTATGTAAAAAAAAAATATATAAAATAATTTATGATAATAATATTAAAGAAAAAAAAGCATCATTTTTATTCATCATGAAAACGTTACTTGAAATGAGTCCTTTTAATATTCTATTATCATTATATTTTAATATGCTTGTTGATCAGATCTTACTTATTGCAAGGGCTAACCAGAAAGAAAAGGCAAAAGCAAATAAATAAATAAATAAAAAGTATGATATAGATTTAATATGTACTAATGATTGATCTATGTCTGCATCAACAGAAATAGTGAAAATTTTATGATGAAAAAGTTATTAAAAATTATAAAAATTACCTCTATATAAAGTCTATTTTATACAAATCCTACACCCATATATACTCAGTAGAATACAGACACACTTTATAATTTCTCTCTCTATGCTCATCGGAGGGTAGGATTACATATCCTTGTATAAAGAAGAAAATTAGAGCCTCCAACATAGATTGAGACTCGTATTCTATACATATTAGAAAATATGTTCTTATTGAGCTTGTTAAGCTCAAAGTCAAATTTAACAAATCTCTATCTTAGCTTAAGATTTACAAAGCTAATGATTCAAAAACTTTATTATCATCTTTGCCATAATATCTTGATGCACATCAGCCTCTACCAATTCCAATTAAATCCAAGCAAAGCTTGTCATCGTGTCAATATTTTTAGCAATGATGATCTTCTTAACTTTATATATGAAGCCCATATTTGTTGAGCCTTTCAAATACCTAAAATTCATTTCATGGCTTTTTCTAAAGTTCCTTGTATTATTGCTCACTATGCTAACAATATGTGAAATAACTAGTCGAGCACAAACCATCACATGTATCAAACTACTAATCACACTAATATAGGGTATAAGCTCTACCTCCTCGTTAATTTATGGTAATAGTGAAACTAATAATTTGAAATATATAGCTATAGAAGTTTCTCCGATTTGAACGTAACCGTACTAAAATATTTAAGCACCTTTGCAATATACTTTTTTTTTAAAGACAAACATAATCTATCCGTTTGTCAATCTTTATACTCAAACTCTTCTTTGCTACACCTAAGTTTTTCATTTCAAACTTACCGCTTAACTAATTTTTCTCAAAAGACTCAATCTCTTCATAGATAGCCACTATCTTTTAAGTAGACTCTTTGCTATTCATAAATTTGTTCTATATAAGAGATTTATTTTTGTACTTTTAGCTTTAATAAGCATATAAATAATCATGTCAGCATAACATACAGGTGGCCTGATCTTCCTTGTTTTATGAATTTTTTTTCTATGACAACATGATAGTAACTAGAAGTTATAAGTCTCATATTATTTTTTTAATTTATTTTAAGATAAATCTCCAATAAAAAAATCTATTTACTTATCTATTTCCATTCTCAAATGACGTTAACACTAAGGTAAAACTATTTTTGCATCCTTTTCAATTGCCTGCCATAGTATTGGATTTGAAAAATAAATTATTAAAAGATGTGTAATGAAGAATTTGATCTTAGTATTAATTTAATTTATCTTAGTATTAATTTAATTTCTCATGGAAAAGATACGTGATTAATTTTTATTGATATGAATCTATTTTAAAGTAATTAAGAATTAATCTGAGAACATAAATAATATTTCACTTACTATAATAGAGTGATAGAAAAATCTTTCTTAAAAAGAGGTGTATAAGTAATTTAACTTTCATAATTGTTTCTGACTAAAGAAATCACCCTATAGGTTCAATTATCATCATGGAGCTATAATTTTCTTTCATGAAAAACACTTGAAGTTAATTATTGCATCAATTATCTCTATTTGTAAGGCATAGTTATTAAATTCAAATTAGAGACTAGCCTAACCAAGGAGTTCTCATTGAATAACTAGTGCAACTAATGAGTTGGTTAGATCAAGTTAACATAAAAATATATTAAAATATTAAACATATAAAAAGTTTAAAATATTCTAAACTGCATGGATTTGTAAACTACTCTTTAGTCTTTAATTACAACATAAGTAAAGAATAATGTTGAATTATAATTTAAAAAATATAAATATTATCTTTTATGAATATGTTGAATTTATTAATAATTTTTAATATTCTAAATAGTGAAGTTTTAAATATTAAAAAATAACATGTTTTTCCACATGTCCTTCAACGCACTTTGATATAGAATATCATAACATATTGCGAATATATTTATTTAATAATGCATAACAAAATATGAAAATAATGGTTATCATCAATATTTATCTTAGCAATTGAGCAAGAAGTGGAATATTAACCTTATAGAGTAAGGGTTTGATTGTACTCTTTACCCTATTTTGGGCCTTGGAAGAATATGTGCATGTTGAATGCCAACTTTAATCTTTTTGTTTTAGATAGAATAATGTGGCTATCATGAATAGAGAATGTAGGTTAAAGTATTTTATGTATAAAAAATCTTTAAATTAAATAGTTTATTTTTCTTAATTTTGTTTGACTATTTCTCTTAGTTTCTTGTACCAAAAAAAATGCAGCTAAAGAGGGTATACAAATTAAATATTATTTTGATAAGTAATATTTGAATATAGTAGGAGACCCTTTTGAAATCAAACGAATCAATTATGTTACTACCATGGTTTTTGTATCTCAAAATCATTACATTTGCTTCAAAGATAACTTATTGCTAAAATCATTATGAGATTCTATTATGCAAATAAAAAGTATAACAATAAAACTAATATTTAGCACATGTGCCATAAGTAAAATGGCATATGATATTTATTGGTATCTTGGATTATAAGTAGAGTTACAATAAACCAATTTAATTTTTATGTAAAATAACATGAGTCCTTACAAATGCATAATATGATTTTATATTAATATATAAATAATTGAATTCAATAGAGACCAGAAACTTCTTTTGATGATTGATTGAATACACTCCTTTCTATTATAGAGTTGGAATTTCAATGAGTTTGAAGTTTTATATTTACTATGAATTGTTATAATAATATACTTTCCGTAAAACAATGGTAACAATATGAATTTTTCTCGTATACATAAAACACCTTACACTCTCTTTTCTAATGACAACAATATGTTTCTACAAGGAAAAAAAGTAATTTGACCATATGCTTTATTATTTTGGTAACATTTCCAATATTAGAGAACCTTGTTTCTTATAATTTTTTAAAATTATAGATAATTATTTAATTCAACAAGGGACTAAAGGAATGCAACTATCTAAATTAGAATCAAGGGCTAATATAATCTCATATGTGGAGTAAAGTAAAAGTAAGACACTATATGCATAGGATTATGGCATTCAGTGATATTGATATATACAATAAAAATGACTCTATTTTACCACATAGTATACATAATATATATTTGTTGTAGCTATAAGATCAAATAACCTTGTATATTTCTACCTTTACCAAGCTAGAGTTTGATAAATGCAAACATCTTACATGGCATTATTCTACTAAGTAAAAAAGAACAAAAATAACAAAAAAGAATAAAAATGCTTTTCACTAAAATAAATAAAAATTATTGCTCAGAGGTAGCAACCCAGAAGGGGATGAATTGGGTTTCTTAAAATTAATTGCACAGTAATATACTTTCAGCAAATCAAATTTAATTCACAGTGATGTAGTAAAGTGAACACAGAGATATCATAAAAATATTCAAGCAATCACAAACACAAGATCTTTATAGTGTTTGGTGCCAATCTAGCACCTATGTCCATTCCCCAAAAATCCTTTGAAAATTTACTTCAATCGTATCACCAACGATTACAACCCTAGCCCTCCAAACTAGACCTCTTGTTTCATGGCACAAGGAAGCTAAAAACCAAGCGTTAAATCCAACCCTTTACAATATTCAAAACAAGTTCAGAAAAATGTATTAAGAACACAGAGCTCCTAACAGAGCAGATATCCAGAAAATAAATACTTTACACTTTCGTAGTTCACTCCTCAAATAGGATTTTTCTTTTGAATGCAATTCAACAATAAATGAAATCTTCTTGAGGTAGCTAAGGCCTTCAATATCTTTTGGAAGCTTTAGAGCATCAGCAAGGATGAGCAATCAATGATCTTCAAGAGCTTTCAATGCACAATTTCTTTTCTTCTTTTTTTTTTTAACAACTTGAATGTTTTCGATAAAGCTACCATTCACTGCAATCTGTTTTTCACTGTCATTCTCATTGACATCTTGGCTATTTAAGGTGTTTGATCTGCAAAACTATTCGTTAGATTGAAACAAAATTAAAAGAAAAATGGAAAGTGCACTGACAATCGCCGAAAATGGAGAGAGCATCTAACATTCTCAGGAAGAAACTCTAGCTGGCTAATAAATTTGGTTGATTGAACCTGAGAGGAAGCATGCCAGGTGAACCAGAGAGATTTCCCTAGTTGACTAGATGAAAATAGTTAACTAAAGTATAAGTGAAATTGTTCAGGGAAAAAAGCCAAGGAGCCTTAGCTAGCTGGATGCAATTCCAGTTAGCTAAATTGAAGAATCATTGGTCAAGAAGAAATCTGTAGGGAGCTTAGCTAGCTGGATACAAATTCAGTTAGCTAGAATGAAAATCATTCGGTCAGAAGAATTGTCTTAGGGAGCTCAGCTAGCTGGATGCAATTCCAGTTAGCTAGAGTGAAACATTGTTCGGCCAAGAGAAAATATGCAGCCAATCTTAGTTTATAACTGGTGATGAGCTCCAGTTAACTAAATCCAACATGAACACGGCCAGGAAAGGTTTCAGCAATTCCTTAGTTCGCTGGACTAAAAGTCCAGTTAACTATTTGAACAAAGCATTCGGCCAGGAAGACTTTCAGTGCAATCTAGTTAACCGGAGATGAACTCCAGTTAGCTAGATTTAAAAACCACACGGACATGGAGAAAAGTTTCAACAAATCAGTTAGCTGAAGATGAGCTCCAGTAACTAATTTCAAACTCCACACGGCTAGGGAGGAAATTTTCAGCAAACTAGTTAGCTGGAGATAAGCTCTAGTTAAGTAATTTCAAACTCCACACGACCAGGAGGAAATTTTCATATTGGTCTAGTTGAATTGAGTTAGACTCCAGTTAACATAATTTACAAGTGCCACAGCCAGGGGAAGGATTGCAAGCTTAGTTAACTAGATCTAACCCCCAGTTAACTATTTTCAACCAAAGTTCTGCTGAGTTCATTGAACATATAGTCTAGTTGACTAAAACTTCACACTAGTTAACTTGTTTTCAACAGGATTCAGCTAAGGTATTAAAAAGGCATTTGAAGTGATTTTGTAGCTCATTGAAACATGCTATATTTACTTGTAATTATCTTTGTCTTCATACTAAACACATTAGTACCTTACTAATTGTTTTGTGTCATCAAAATTAATATGAGGTCAACAATCTTTCCCTTTTTGATGATAACAAAACCATTAAGTATATATATAGCAAGTTGCATTTGAAGGTAAATTTTGCATAGATCTTCTCCCCCTATATTTTGAATGTATGGAGTATGTTTCTCCATTTCTCAATGTATGCATTATTCTTCTCTCCCTTTTGCCATCAATTAAGGAGGTGGTTGAAGAATGTGCAAATCAAGCATTCATCATAACATTCATTTGGTAGGCATTCATCAAGTAAGCATAAAAAGAAAACACAATACATTGAAATAACATGAGTGCATAATTAAACATGATACAAACCAGTAAGCCAGTGGCTAGATTCAAACATCAGGTACTAGAGCAAATATATATCAACAGATAAGTTTCAAAGCATATAAAGTCTACTTATCATCATCAGAAGAGGTAACAGATGGTTTAGAGGAAGATCCTTTTTGACGGCGAGGAGCTTTAGGCTTGAACTTATGTAATTGCAGTGGAGGCATTCGAAAGTGAGGATGAGAATGAAACATATCTGGTACAAATGTCGAAGGAACTGGTTGAAATGAGACAAGATGCTGCTCGAGGAGGCTGGTTAGCCTGGCAATTGAAGTAGTCCAATAATCAATAGCACTAGAAGCATCTTTGGTTTGGCTTTTATTGGTACGCATTTGAAATGTCATCCATTCAGCTTATCTTCAAAAACTCAAGCTTGACTTTCAACATGTTGATTTCTCCAAGAATGCGACCCAACAGTTTCATTGTGGTGAAAGACTCTTCCATTAAGAACTTGCATATCATGCTCAATTTGTTTCTGATGCATCATAACTTGGGAAAGTATCTCAAAAATAGTGAAGATGTGGGGTATCATGAAATAGTCATTGACAGATGATCCACTATCTCCGAAGCTTCTACTAGATTGGGCAAAGGATAATCTTGGATAATCTGTTGTATCTGTTCTTCACAGATTTCAACGATGGAGCGTTAAGAAGAATTGTCATTGCAAGGAGGTGGTTCAGGTGCAGTATATTGATGTGGCTTAGGTCTGAAGACATAAAGGGATGTGGCTCATGCATTGCAGACATAAAGGGATGTGATTCTTGTGCAGTAGTCATAAAGGGGGTGGCTGAGGAAAGTCAAAATTAAAAAAATTTAGGTGAAGGATTTTGTTGAGGC
>UESW01003907.1:3163593-3341189 GCA_900491605.1 Calamus simplicifolius | reverse complement strand
CATTCATCCTTGCATCCCAAGCTCAGCAAGTCTTTTACTGCGGATATCCAAGTTTGCGCAACGACAAGCGAGATTGGTGGGCCGTTTCTAAAATCGTCCCACGTTCAACAATCGTATTAGAGGAGAGTTCATCAAGTCAATCAACCGAGTGCCCTGCATTTCAAGAGGATGAGATGGAAATGCATGCAATTGAGGACGACACAAGGGCTCCTGAAACATCACTTAGAGATCCAAGTGGTGATGTCCAAGAAATTGCGGATGCAAATGTTCGGTTTCCTTCCGATGATAATGAAACTGATCGCAATCCGATACGGCATCGGATGTTGAACCAACATTTCACGAAACAAATGACACCGATTAAACATAAAGGTTTTTTAAAATTTAACTTTTTTTTATAAGTGTTAAATTCTTACATAGTCAATCATTAATCGTAATTTAATTGTGTGAATCTTTAGTATTTTCAGTATGAGGGGCAGAGGTAGATCTACCGACGACAGTTTGGGTGAGCAGAGACGTAGTTTGGATCCTGCGACATCAGATCACATGAGCGTCGGAGATGGAGAGTTTGGATCTCCAGCAGAGGCGCAGCCTTCGATCTCTGCACCAGTATTACCATCCACCCGATCGGCACAGACCTCCGAGAGTTCTTCCGCGATCGGCCGCACTGTACTTCGACTTGATGCTCAGGGGATGTAAGTATATACTAATTAAAAATATTTTATTTATGTTTTTAAGTCATTTACTTATAAACTTGCATTTTTTTAACAGATTCATTGAGCAGCATCATGTCTCCAGCCACATCAGCGCCGTTTTTCAGAGGCGTGCAGATCCCAGTGGCTACGATTGGCGCCACGTATCGCCAGCCACGAGGGAGTTTTATTTTTCTGAGTTTCAGGTAAACTTATTAAATACAATTTATCAGTGATATATAATTCTTTAAAGTTAATAAATTCAGAAACTAACTGTTTATTTTAATGCAGAAAAAGTTTACGTGGGATCCTGCCACCCATGATGCCATTAGGGCAGCATGGGAGGCTCTGACGCGACGCCGATACTCCGACATGCTTCATCGTTGGAGGTCATCGGGTCAGCGTCCTGCGCACGTGCCAGAGGGTATTTGGCACGAGTGGCAGCAGGCCTGGGAGTCCGATGGCTGGCGCAGGAGGTCCGCATCAGCCAGCACGAACCGCCGATCTGAGAAGGGCGGTCCTGGCACGGGTCTCTCCCGTCATACTTCGGGCTCCATTTCGATTCAGGAGCACAGACGGCGTATGGTAAGAAAACATAAATATTTTAATTACTATTTTAGTTATTTACAAATATTTGTATTAATATCATTTTTTTTATTGTTATAGACTGAGCAGGAGGGCGGAGATCCTGGTGAGTTTCGTCTATTCAGGGCGACACACACCAGGAGGGACGGCTCCTGGGTCGACACGCGATCACGGGAGGTTGCGGTAAGAAATTAGATTTATGTAGTATCTGTTTAATTTCTAAAATTTTATTTCGAGAAATTTATTAACTCATTTATTGTTGATTTCATAATTTCAAGACACGAGTCGAGGAGCTTCGCTCCCAGGCATCGCAGGTCGACTCTACTGATGGGGAGACGCCCGTCGAACTCTCAGCAGAGGAGAGTCGACGTGTGTTTTTGGAGGCTGTTGGTGCCCAGCCACGAGACCGCAGGGTCTATGGTATGGGCACTAGAGCTTCTACATTTTTTCCCCATCAGGCCTCCAGCTCGCGAGTTCCTGCTGATCTTCCTCCCGAGCGTTTACAGGAGCTTCGCAGATCTATTGCAGAGGAGGTTCGGCAGGAGGTCGAGCAGGATTTTGAGGATCGTATGCGAGGCCGGGATCAGGAGGTTGCAGACATGCGAGATGAGATGCATTATTTGCGGGATATGGTTAGACGCTTGTCGCAGAGTCTTCAGCCTCCACAGCCTCCACGTGATCGTTCAGATTCTTGATGTATTTTTTTTTTTTTTTTTTATGTTGTAAAAACTTCAAAATTTTAATATATAAATTATTTTTTGAAATATATTATTGTTTGGATTGAGTGAAAAATGTTTGTATCAATATTTAGATTTAGCGAAATTGAATTAACCGTTTTAATTTTTAATCATTTAAATATTTTTAAAAACAAAATTTGCGACGCATTAGCGACTGATATTGATCGCTAATATTTTTAAATATTATTATTAAATATTGCGACGCAATGACCTGGCATCGCAATAATTTAAAAATAAATTTAATAGCGATGCATTAGCGACTAATTGAGTCGCTTTTATCTTAAAAATTATTTTAAAATATTGCAACGCAATTACCTTGTGTCGTAATATTTTAAAATAATTTTTATTTGCGACGCATTAGAGCGTCGCAATATTGCGATGCAAATTAGTGCATCGCAATAAATAATTTTTTAAAAAATTAATTTTAAATATTGCGACGCATATTAGTGCGTCACAATATTTAATAATAATTTTTTAAAAAAATTAATTTTAAATATTGCGACGCAAATTTGTGCATCGCAATATTTAATAATAATTTTTTTCTAACTAAATTTATTTTTAAATTTAGCAACGCATTTTAATGCGTGCAATATTGCGACGCAATGTGGCATCGCAAGAGCGTCACAGAGAGTCGCAATATTGCGATGCAATTACGACAAAAGGGTATTGCGACGGACAGTTGAGCGACGCCCTCGTTGCGTCGCTATTGCATCGCAATATCATGTTTAGCGACTCAATTGCGACGCATTTGGGCGTCGCAATATTTAAAATCTCTTGTAGTGGATCTCGGGTAAAACAATAAGTTAGAGTTGTGAGCTTGTAAAATAACTCGACTGTAATCGGTGGGATTATAGTGTGGACCCAAGTGTTGCTTGAGAGTAGACGTAGGTGTTGGATACACCGAACCACTATAAAATCTTTGTATTTGCCGTGCATATTCTCTCTCTCTCTCTATCAATCTCATTTGTGCTTAGCTTTAATTAATTTAGTTCACTTAAGCACCTCCATATCAACCTAAATATTTTTAAAGAGTTAAAATTTTTAAAGAACCCAATTCACCCTCCCTCTTGGGTTGCCATCTGGGCCAACAATTGGTATCAGAGCTAGTGCTCATTTTCAGTTTGATCTAACGATCAAGAGTCAAAGATCCAAATGGCAGCTGAAGCTGGATCTTCATTTGCTGAAGGTCAATCCACAAACAGACCTCCTTTATTTAATGGCATAAATTATGGATATTTGAAAGCTAGAATGAAAATTTTTATTTAAGCACTTGACTGTGAATTATGGGGCATCATAGAAAATGGTCCTCACACACCCACAAGATGAGATAACCTGGTGATTCCTAAGTCAGAAACGGAATGGGATGAACATGATAGAAAGTTGGCTCAGCTCAATGCTAAAGCCATGAATGTTTTGTACTGTTCTTTAGATGCTAATGAGTTTAATCGCATCTCTACTTATATTTCCGCAAAAGAAATTTGGGATAGATTAGAAGTTACCTATGAGGGTACTAATCAAGTTAAAGAATCTAATAATTTAATATCTTAGTGTATAAATATGAATTGTTTAGCATGGAACAAAATGAAACTATCACATGCATGTATACTAGATTCACTGATATTGTGAATGGCTTGAAGAGTCTTGGCAAGATCTATACTAACTCTGAATTGGTGCGCAAAATTCTTAGGTCTCTTCCAAGATCATGGGAAGCCAATGTGACTTTAATCCAAGAAGCTAAATATTTAAATGCTCTACCTTTGGAGGAGTTACTTGGATCGTTGATGACCCATGAACTAACAATGAAACAACATCAAGAGAAAGAGGTCAAAAGAAGAGAACATAGCTCTTAAGGCTGCAGAAATTAAGGAAAGCAGCAGTGAGAATGATGATGATGATGAAGAAATAGCTCTCTTTGCTAAAAAATTTAAGAAATTTATGCAAAGAAGGAGACCCTTCCATAAGAAAAGATATGGAACAAAATGGAAGGAGAAAAGGACAAAGAAGAAGGACAAAGAAGAAGAAAAAGAACCCTTAATATGTTATGAGTGTAAGAAGCCGGGGCATTTCAGATATGAGTGTCCTTAATTAAAGAAGGGTTACAAGAAGAAGAAGAAGGCATATATGGCAACATGGAGTGATAGCGAAGAATCCTCTTCTGAGAAGGAACAAAAGGAAATTGCAAACATTTGCTTTATGGCAAACGGCAATGAGGTAAGTTCTAAGACCCCTTGTGATGATTTCACTTTTGATGAGTTATATGATGCTTTCAATGAACTTGTCAATGATTTCAAAAGTTTGAGAATTAAAAACAAATCTTTAAAAAATAAAAATCTAAATCTTGTCAAAGAAAAGGATAAACTAACTCATGAAGTTGAAAAACTGAAATCTGAAAATGAAAATTTGATAAAAGAAAAAGAATCAATTTCCAATAAAATGTTAGTTTAAAGAAAGAAATTGATAAATATAAAAATATTATTGATAAATTTACATATAGTTCTAAAAAATTAAATTTGCTATTAAGTAATCAAAGAGCTGTATTTGATAAAGCTGGATTAGGTTATAGGCCTAACATGAAATAAAAGTTTGTTAAAAATTTTTTATAAAGGAACAAGTTAAAAATGATGTTTCATGTTATTGCTATAACAAAAAGGACATAAAGCTTATGAATGCAATTTTAGAAAAATCAATAAGAATATAAATATTAAAGGCAAGAAAATATGAGTTCCAAAAGAACAATTTTTATTGCGATTAACCATGAAGGACCCAAGAAAGCTTGGGTACCTAAACAGATAGTTTGATCATCTTGCAGAAGTGTCTTGCGGCCAAAGGATCAAAACAAAAGTGGTATCTTGATAGTGGCTGCTCAAGGCATATGACGGGTGACAAGGATCAATTCATCACCCTTGAAGAAAAAGAGGAGGAGTTGTTACTTTTGAAGACAATGGCAAAGGTCAAATTATGGGTCTTGGTAAAATTTAAATAACTCCATCCACCTTTATTGAGAATGTTTTATATGTTGATGGTTTAAAGCATAATTAATTAGCATTAGCCAATTGTGTGATAAAGGTTTCAAAGTTTCATTTGAAGCTTCTATCTGCACTGTTTCTAATCCCATTAACAATAGCATTGTATTTATTGGATATAGAAATGGCAATGTATACTTAATTGATTTAGACAATTTGTCTACTAGTAATCATTGCTTAGTTGCTGATAATGCTAATGTGAATGAGATTGGATGGTTATGGCATCATAGATTAGGTCATACAAGCACACATCTAATTTTAAAATTAATTAGAATGGATTTAGTTAAAGGACTTCCAAAACTAGATTTTTAAAATAATAGAATATGTGATGCATGTAAATTTGAAAAACAGACTAGAAATTCTTTTAAATCTAAGAATATTGTTTCCACTTCTAGGCCATTAGAGCTACTTCACATAGATCTTTTTGGACCTACTAGAACCACAAGTCTAGGAGGAAAGAAATATGGTCTTGTGATAGTAGATGATTATTCTAGATTCACTTGGGTATTGTTTTTGGCTCATAAGGATGAGACTTTCTCGATATTTTTGAATTCTTTAAGAAAGTCACAAATAAGAAAAATAATACCATAGTGTCTCTTAGAAGTGATCATGGCACAGAATTTGAAAATCATCAATTTAAAAATTTATGTATTGAAAATGGCATTCAACATAATTTTTCTGCACCTAGAACACCACAACAAAATGGAGTTGTAGAAAGAAAGAATAGGACTTTAGAAGACATGGCCCATACTATGCTATGTGAAAGCCAACTCCAAAGTACTTCTAGACGGAAGCTATAAACACAGCATGTTATATCTTAAATAGAGCTTTAATTAGACCAATCCTTAAAAAGACTCCCTATGAATTATGGCATAATAGGAAACCAAACATTAGTTATTTTTATGCATTCGGTTGTAAATATTTTATTCATAATAATGGTAAAGACAATCTTGGGAAGTTTGATGCAAAATCTGAAGAAGGCATATTTTTAGGATATTCAACATCTAGTAAAGCCTATAGAATATTTAACAAGAGAAACTTAATAGTAGAAGAATCTATTCATGTAGTTTTTGATGAATCTTTAGCATCAAGTTCAGAAAAGATTGATGATGAGGAAGATACAAACTTGCTAGAAAGAGATATTGAAAAATTAAATATAGATATATCTTCAGACCATAAACAAGAAGCTAAAGACGATGATTCTCCTAGGGTTGATGTTATTGATACTAATCATAATGAGGTAGATCTTCCTAGAGATTGGAGATATGCCTATGGTCATCCAAAAGAATTGATTATAGGTGATCCATCTCAAGGAGTAAGAACTATATTATCAATAAGAAATATCAATAATCATCTTGCATTTGTATCTCAAATTGAACCTAAAACTATCGAAGAAGCCGAAAAAGATAGTAATTGGATGTTAGCTATGCAAGAGGAATTAAATCAATTTACTAGGAATAATGTATGGTCCTTAGTTGATAGACCTAAAGGTCATTCTGTTATAGGATGTAAATGGGTATTTAGAAATAAATTAGATTAAAATGGCATAGTAATTAGAAATAAAGCTAGATTAGTTGCAAAAGGATATAATCAAGAAGAAGGAATTGATTTTGATGAAACGTTTGCACCTGTAGCTAGATTAGAAGCAATTAGACTATTACTTGCATTTGCATGTCATATGAACATTAATTTATTTCAAATGGATGTTAAAAGTGCATTTTTAAATGGATTTATAAATGATAAAGTTTTTGTAGAACAACCACCAGGTTTTGAAGATCATGAATTTTCAAATCATGTTTTTAAATTACACAAAGCACTTTATGGTTTAAAACAAGCACCTAGAGCTTGGTATGATAGGTTAAACAAATTTCTAATTAAAAATGATTTTTCTAGAGGAAATGTTGATAAAACCTTATTTTTGAAAATAAAAGACAGATCTATTAGTAGTATAAATATATGTAGATGATATTGTATTCGGTGCTACCAACAATCTTTTGTGTCAAGAATTTGCTAAGTTAATGCAGGGTGAATTCGAGATGAGCATGATGGAGAGCTCAATTTCTTTCTAGGACTTCAAATCAAACAAAGTAAAGAGGGGATTTTTATCAACCAAACAAAGTACACAAAGGAAATTCTCAAGAAGTTTGGAATGGAATCAATCAAACCCCTTGGAACACCTATGAGCCCTTCATGCAAATTGGATAAAGATGAAGATGGTAAGAAAGTTGATCAAAGCATTATAGAGGTATGATCGGATCTCTACTTTACTTAACAGTGAGTAGACCAGATATTATGTTTATTGTTTGTCTATGTGCTAGCTTTCAGTCAGAACCAAAAGAATCTCACTTAATTGCTCTAAAAAGAATACTTAGATATTTAAATGGAACTAAAAATGTAGGATTATGGTATTCTAAAGACTCAATACTAAATTTAATTGCTTATTCTGATTCTGACTATGCTAGATGTAAATTAGATAGAAAGAGTACAAGTGGTGCATGTCAATTTTTAGGAAGTAACTTAATCTCTTGGTTTAGCAAAAAGCAAAATTCGGTTGCATTATCTACTACTGAGGCTGAATATGTTACAGCTGAAAGTTGTTGTGCTCAAATTCTTTGGATTAAGCGATAACTTGAAGATTATAGCATAACACTTGATAAAACTCCAATTAGATGTGATAACACTAGTGCAATAAACTTAACAAAAAATCCAATCCAACATTCAAGAACTAAGCACATTAAAATTAGATATCATTTTATTAGAGAACATGTAGCTAATAATGATATTTGTCTTAATTATGTTTGTACTGAGGAATAATTAGCTGATATATTTATAAAACTCTTGAGTGAAGAGAGATTTTGTTATCTTAGAGGAGTGTTAGGGATTTGTGACCCTTTGGAATGATTTTGAAACCCTTAAGATTGACTATCTAGAATTCAATCAATTTCTCAAAAATTCTTTCATGATTCTAAGGACAATTCATCTAGATATTTGAACCATTTGATTCTCTACATTCCAAAGATTTTATCCAAAATTTATTGATTTTTTTGACAAGTTTCAGATTCTTGAAACTCTTATTTTTTTCTGAAACTATCAGTGGAGTCGACACCCCAATATCTGTGTCGCTCTCGGTCTGAGACCTTGGAGCCAACACCCACCTTAGCAGAGCCGACTCCAGTTTGGGCGCTAACAGAGTTAGCGACTTAGAGTCGACACCCGACTTTGTGGGAGTCGACACCCTGTGGACCCATTTTGGCTATATTAGGGCAGAGTCGACACCTTTTCATCCCTAATCATCTCCAATCTCTTCTAAAATTCTCTCCAAGCCTTTCTAAACTAAGAATCCCTCAAATCTTATTCCCTAAGATTCAATGGCACCAAAGCGGAGGGGATCAATCTTTGGAGCTCCTGTGGCAACGAGGAAGAGGAGTGAGAGGCGTTCGACTCCTCAACCTTCGTCCAGCTCAGATTCTTCGCCTTCATCCTCCACGCCCAGTGCCATTCCAGGTCCATCTTTACCACAAGTGGATTTATTAGTGGGAAAAGTGATTACAATGGGTAGGAAAGTGAATTTCGGATTTTTTGAGGATGAGGGCTTCTCCATAGGCAAGCAGATCAAAAATATGGGATGGGAGAAGGTATGCTTTTTAGATGTTCCGACCTATCCTGCTCTTTTCAAAGATTTTTACTTGAATTTATCTAGAGGAGATGGAGGTTTGATTAGCTTTGTGAGAGGAACAAGGATTCATCCCACCTCCAAGATTTTGGGTAGACTATTAGATATTCCTATTGCTGGACCCATTGCCCATGCTCATAGTGACAGAGAAGTAGCTTTATCTAGAATGCTTGGCAGGAATGTTGTTGATTTTGAAGAGGTGAGGGCTAACCAATTGCCCTTAGAGCTTAGATTGTTACACAATATTTATGGTAGGATACTCTTTCCCAAAACTGGTCGTTTTGAGTATGTATCAGAAAGAGATATTCTTGTTATGGACTCTGTTGTGACCTGCCAGCCTATTAACCTTCCGGGTATGATAATTTGGTATATGAACGAGGCAGGAAGTAAGAAGAGGTCTACACTCCCATATGGCATGATCTTGACATTAGCATTCCAAAGCCAGGGTGTAGCTATTTTAGATAATGAACCCAAGAAGAATTTAAGGCACACAGATTACTATAGTTTAGCAACAGTGCATCGAATGGGGTTCGTAAAGAAGGATGAAATTTGGGAAAGCAAGAGTCACTTGGATGAAAGAGCAATTGATGTTGGAGCTACAGCACCTGGACCTTCAATGAGACATATTTCGCCAGGACCTAGTAGCCCAGCACCTTTAGCAGCTCCTGCACCAGCGACTAGTTCATTTGTTCAAGCTTCTACTAGTTTTCTGACACTCAGATGGAGCAATTGAAATCTTTACTTTTGAATCATAAAGAAGAAATGAAGACTAAGTTAGATAACAGTCTTATGAGCTTGAGGGAAATGTTCTATTCCTTAGATGATAGAGTGAGCAAGATTGAATCCACTCTTGGATCTTCTTCAGAAGCTTTGAAGACTGATCTCATGCATATATTTGAGGAACTCAAAGAAATTGGAGGAGATTCTGAGACTTATTCTAGATGCAATGCAGAATTATAGGAGAAAATCACAGTGGCATCAGCATTCTTTGAGAGAAGATTGAATGAATTTATCAGGACTCAAAGTGATGGAATGAAAAAAATCTTAGAGGAACTCAAGAAGTGACTTAGATTTTGATGCTTTTAGCTTTTATTGTTTAATTTACCTTTTGTTGTACTGAAATTTAGTTTGAATCTTATGATGTAATGAAGTTTTTTTTTGTAATGTAGTTTTTCTTATGATGTAATGAAGTTTGATGTAATAAATGTTTAACTTTATGAAATTTGTAATGAAAATTTGAGTACTCAATGAATATCATAGTTGAACTTTGATTTTGAGTTAATATTCTAAATGAATCTTTTCTCAACCTTTTTGTTGATAACAAAAAAAAGGGGAGAGAAGATATGTGTATATGCATATGTAATGAATAAATTGAAATTGAATGAATGAAGTTGATTAATTGATATCAAGCATTGAATAAATTTAATCACTTGATCACATGAGTTTTAATGATAAAGGGAGAGAAGACGTTAATTTGAGTATCATAGCGGGAGCTATCTTATTCAAGGGGAGCTTAACTATGAGAACTTAAATTTTGCTTTGAAACTTTTATTGTTTAATCATGCATATACTCAATGTTTTTGTCATCATCAAAAAGGGGAGATTGTTAACCCAATTATTGATTTTGATGATTAACAAAAGACATGAGTATATTCATTATGTTTCTGACAAATTTGAGAAGTGTTTCAGGCATTAAGAATGTTTAATTATTCAAATGGCACACAAAATCAGTTTAGAATTAAGTTTTAAATGGAAAATATTTAAGTTCAGACCTTGGAGTCGACACCTACTGTGTCTGGAGCCGACACCAGAGAGTATCAGAACATTTCTAAGTTTTCAGCATGGTTTGGAGTCGACACCTAAAACTCTGAAGCCGACTCTAACCTGAGATACAGAGAAGTGCTTTCTGCGTCAGTTTTTGGAGCCGAGACCTTGAGTTCGGGAGCCGACACCTGAAGTTTGAGAGCTGACACCTGTAATTTCTGGAGCCAACTCTAACCTGAGAACAGAGAGCATTTTTTTGGACATCGGCGGAGTCGACACCCTCAGTTTCGGAAGCCAACACCTATATGTGGCGAGCCGACACATCACTTTTCGGAGCCGACTCCCTAACTAACTTTTTATTTACTATTTTTGGAAACTGAGTTGGAGCCAACACCTGCAAAGTTAGAGCCGACTCCAACCTGTCAGGAATGGATTTTCAAATGTCAGAACGGACTCCAACGGTAATATTTTTTCACCTAATCCCTAACAGCTATTTTTCTCACCTAAACTTGGATTAATAGATCTATAAAAAGGGGGAACTGTCCGTTTGAAAAAAGAGAAAAAAAATCAGAAAAATCAAGAGAAAAAGAGAGAAAATTTTTCAAAGAGAAATCTCCGAATCCACATTCATTTTCAAGAGAGAGATTCAGAAGAAATCCAAAGTTTTCAAAGATCATTTTCGGAGGATTCACAAAGAAAGAAAGAAGAAGCTTAAAGCCCTGTTTTTCCATAACTTCTCTACAATAACCTTCTATGAAGAATCAGAGCTGGAGCTTGATTCAACCATTCAAGAGAGAAGAGGAAAAGAAGAAAAGAAGAAAAGCTTGCATTCAAATTGCTTCAAACAGGCCTTTTACCCTTGTCTATTTAAATTGAATATTTGCTCAATTAAGGAGCTGTTTGTATTGTAAACTCTATTTTTAAATTATTGTTTGCTAATTCAATCAGGGAATTGAATTAGTGGAGGTAGTATACCTCGGGACAAGCTAAGGTTAGCTTGTGGTTAGGGTTTTATGTTGGTGAGCCCGAAAAAACCAGCTGGGTTCGTTATGATCCCGGGTAATAAAATGTTTAACTTTATGAAATTTGTAATGAAAATTTGAGTACTCAATGAATATCATAGTTGAACTTTGATTTTGAGTTAATATTCTAAATGAATCTTTTCTCAACCTTTTTGTTGATAACAAAAAAAAAAGGGGAGAGAAGATATGTGTATATGCATATGTAATGAATAAATTGAAATTGAATGAATGAAGTTGATTAATTGATATCAAGCATTGAATAAATTTAATCACTTGATCACATGAGTTTTAATGATAAAGGGAGAGAAGATGTTAATTTGAGTATCATAGGGGGAGCTATCTTATTCAAGGGGAGCTTAACTATGAGAACTTAAATTTTTCTTTGAAACTTTTATTGTTTAATCATGCATATAGTCAATGTTTTTGTCATCATCAAAAAGGAGAGATTGTTAACCCAATTATTGATTTTGATGATTAACAAAAGACATGAGTATATTCATTATGTTTCTGACAAATTTGAGAAGTGTTTCAGGCATTAAGAATGTTTAATTATTCAAATGGCACACAAAATTAGTTTAGAATTAAGTTTTAAATGGAAAATATTTAAGTTCAGACCTTGGAGTCGACACCTACTGTGTCTGGAGCCGACACCGGAGAGTATCAGAACATTTCTAAGTTTTCAGCATGGTTTGGAGTCGACACCTAAAACTCTGAAGCCGACTCTAACCTGAGATACAGAGAAGTGCTTTCTGCGTCAGTTTTTGGAGCCGAGACCTTGAGTTCAGGAGCCGACACCTGAAGTTTGGGAGCTGACACCTGGAATTTCTGGAGCCAACTCTAACCTGAGAACAGAGAGCATATTTTTTGGACATCGGCGGAGTCGACACCCTCAGTTTCGGAAGCCAACACCTATATGTGGCGAGCCGACACATCACTTTTTCGGAGCCGACTCCCTAACTAACTTTTTATTTACTATTTTTGGAAACTGAGTTGGAGCCGACACCTGCAAAGTTAGAGCCGACTCCAACCTGTCAGGAATGGATTTTCAAATGTCAGAACGGACTCCAACGGTAATATTTTTTCACCTAATCCCTAACAGCTATTTTTCTCACCTAAACTTGGATTAAGAGATCTATAAAAAGGGGGAACTGTCCGTTTGAAAAAGAGAAAAAAAATCAGAAAAATCAAGAGAAAAAGAGAGAAAATTTTTCAAAGAGAAATCTTCGAATCCACATTCATTTTCAAGAGAGAGATTCAGAAGAAATCCAAAGCTTTCAAAGATCATTTTCGGAGGATTCACAAAAGAAAGAAGAAGCTTAAAGCCCTGTTTTTCCTTAACTTCTCTACAATAACCTTCTATGAAGAATCAGAGCTGGAGCTTGATTCAACCATTCAAGAGAGAAGAGGAAATAAGAAAAGAAGAAAAGCTTGCATTCAAATCGCTTCAAACAAGCCTTTTTACCCTTGTCTATTTAAATTGAATATTTGCTTAATTAAGGAGCTGTTTGTATTATAAACTCTATTTTTAAATTATTGTTTGCTAATTCAATCAGGGAATTGAATTAGTGGAGGTAGTATACCTCGGGACAAGCTAAGGTTAGCTTGTGGTTAGGGTTTTGTGTTGGTGAGCCCGAAAAAACCAGCTGGGTTCGTTATGATCCTGGGTAAAACAATAAGTTAGAGTTGTGAGCTTGTAAAATAACTCGACTGTAATCGGTGGGATTATAGTGTGGACCCAAGTGTTGCTTGGGAGTGGACGTAAGTGTTGGATACACCGAACCAAAATCTTTGTGTTTGTCGTGCATATTATCTCTCTCTCTCTATCAATCTCATTTGTTCTTAGCTTTAATTAATTTAGTTCACTTAAGCAGCTCCATATCAACCTAAATATTTTTAAAGAGTTAAATTTTTAAAGAACCCAATTCGCCCCCCCCCCCCCCCCCCCCCCCCCACCCTCTTGGGTTGCCATCTGGGCCAACAGGTTTCATTATAATAAGTAAATGCTTTGATAGAAAATTAAAGAATTTATAGTTTAAGAAACATACGAACTATTGTCTGACTCGCGCATAACGCTTGGATCCCGATGTATAGGGAACAGACAGAGATGCTCTTGCAGCTTTACTAATATTAGAATATGTATGCAAAATCAAATAAATATTTTAATAAAGTATATTAAAAGATTAAATAACAAGAAGATTAAATAACAAGATACATGTTTCCTCTCGAAGAACTAATAATGAGCCACTCCATCCACTGATGAGTGGGTACATCAAGAGGCAGAGTACCAACTACTTGCTCCTCGGTCATACCCGGCAACTTATACTTTGTCTTCAAATATACCTTATATTCTTTCCATTTTTGGTTGAGAGACTTCAGTACAAAGTCATTAGAGGATGGAGGAAGTACAAACTTGGACTTCAAAAGAAAAAATATTAAAATTGAAAAAATATAAACATAGCATAATATACAAAATAAGAACCGTTTAGATTCATTTTTTTACCTGCACAACTCATAGAATCTCGACTTTATATATCAAAAGCATTGTAAGAAGAAACAATCCCCGAGGCATGCATATTTTAAAAAATTTGATAACAATTATCATTGCGAAATTTTAAAGATTACATATTAATCTATCTAACATGCATCAAGATCATATCTTTGCCTTATATATAGGATCGTTTGATCTAAAATATGCATATAAATAAAAATATCAAGATCATATCTTGATCTTCAAGATGACTAGTCACACTACTATCTTGAAGCCTGCCTTAAGATCTAGGGATCAAATCACTTACCTTAAGAACAGTAGGTAAATCCTTATTGCTCTGCAGCCGTTCAATCGTCCGGCCTCTAGTATCGTCCACGCGAAGCCCCGAATGATCGGATTTCCGGGAGTGCTAGCTCGGAAAAATAGCTTTGCTGATCTTGAATCCTTCCACTTGAATCTTCCTCCAAGATCCACCAGCTTCCGCTAACACCAGAATCACCAGGATTTTCTATTCTAACCTTTTTAGAATTACAATCCATGACATATCGTGTATTGTTGTTCTGTGTTTCTGGTGAGGGAATGCCCTCTATTTATAGTCTCAATTTAGCCTTAACATTGAATTCTGACATTAAGAATTCCATCGTTTGGTAAAAGCGAAGAGAAGGCGCGGCGCTTGGTTTAATTCCGACGTTCGGTGAAAACCAAAGAGACGTTCCGACGTTCGGTGAAAACCAAAGAGATAAATCCGACGTTCGGTAAATTAATGTTAGGCATTAAATTCTCATGAGAATTTAATCTCATGAGATGAGATTTTAGCCATCTCATCATATGAGATCCTTATGAGAGGTTTGGGTTTTGGTTTAATCTGATCTGAATTTATTTGACTGAACCCACATAGATCATGGTCCAAGCCCAAATCAAATTTGGCTAGTCCTGAATCTATTTAAATCCAAATCAAGTCTAATTTCAAATCAATATTTGAAATTGACTTAGTCCTTCTAATAGACTTAAACCAAATTGAATCTTATTCACTTGTACTTAACCCAATTGAGATAATTCAATCAATCAAATTGATTAATTAAATCATATACGATTCTCAATCGTTGATCAGCAAATAGATCATCCTAGGAAACTTCTATGCGTGTGACTCTCTAGGTTCGAACCTAAGCCGGTAGCATAGAAACAACTTTCTATACTAATCGATGTGCCCATCTAGCAATGGAACCCGACGTCCGGATAGGTCGAAGAGTTGCCGAGCAAACTCCAAGAACCCTAAGAAACAGTTACCGTATAATTCATCCTCTTGACCACAAATGCTAAGGATGGCTTAAGAGCCTGTCAACTCTAAATAGCAAATCCATAAAGTGATTTCAACTTTAGTGATCATGTGACTTTCACATGAAGTGCCTTGGCCAAGGTCTTGCTAAATTGAAACACAAGCATTTCTCCTTTTAACGGGATAGGTCAAATTCCATCTTGATCCACAACTGACTACCACAAGTACTTGACTGCACCCAGTAACCTTTCGTAGCTGGATTAGAAATCCAGGTGGTCCGGCACCTAAGTACAATGAGTTGCTTGTAAGCCACTGGTTGTGATCTTCAGGTCTGAAGGATACTTATACCTATATCTTCTCGGATTAACTCTTGACAGTAGAGTATCCGAAATGAGTCACGTTCGGTGAAATGTACTCCTACACTTTCACCTGTATGTCATACCAGTGTCTCTACACTCCTTGGTTAAGAGGACAACCAACAAATATGATATACAACGTCCTATAATTGATAGTACTATGGCCCTGTCATAGTATATCATTTGGTCGCGAACTCTTTTAAGGACCTTCAAAGATAAATCCTCCTTTATCGTGAAGGAAGATCCTGAGGGCTTCATTACTTTCAGGAGTATTAAGAAGATGTTCTTGTAATGAATAAACTGCCAAATAACTTTTATTAATATATCAATTTATATACAATTTACATTAGCACAATCATCAAATGATTGGCTTTAGGATACAATTCCCAACAAACTCCCACTTAGCCTAAAGCCACTCATTACAGTATCTAATACCCATCTTCAACTTATAGTTGTCAAACTCCTTGATGCTGAGTGCTTTAGTAAATGGGTCACCTAGGTTTTCCTTTCCATCAATCTTCTGAAGATTTATGTCACCTCGGTCTACAATCTCTCGAATAAGATGAAACCGGCGCAGTATGTGCTTGGTGCGCTGATGTGCTCGTGGTTCCTTTGCTTGAGCTATGGCACCAGTGCTGTCACTGTACAACAGGACTGGTCCATCTATGGAAGGTGTCACTCCAAGCTCGGAGATGAACTTTCGCAGCCACACAGCTTCTTTCGCAGCATCTGATGCAGCGATGTACTCTGCCTCGCACACCGAATCTGCCACTGTATGTTGCTTGGAACTTTTCCAGCAAACAGCTCCACCATTTAGGATAAACACGAAACCCGATACACTTTTGCTATCATCATGATCTGATTGAAACTGGAATCAGTATATCCAACAAGTTTCAAATCAGACTCTCCATAGACTAACCACTGGTCCTTAGTATTTCTCAAATACTTAAGGATTGTCTTAACAACTTGCCAGTGTTTTTCTCCTGGATCAGATTGGTATCTACTCACTACTCCTAGTGAGTATGCCACATCTGGTCTTGTACATGTCATGGTGTACATAATCGATCCTACTGCCGAAGCATATGGAATTCGACTCATACGTTCTCTTTCATTAGGAGTTGTCGGACAATCCTTCTTAGAAAGATGAATTCCATGGCCTATCGGAAGATAGCCTTTCTTGGAATTCTCCATGCTAAACCTCTTTAGCACTGTGTCAATGTACGTAGATTGGGATAAACCAAGCATCCTCTTAGATCTATCTCTATAGATCTTCATCCCTAGGATGTATGATGCTTCTCCCAGATCTTTCATGGAGAATTGTGATGATAACCATGTCTTTATTCCTTGTAATGCAGGGATATCATTCCCGATTAAGAGAATATCATCCACATATAATACAAGAAATACAATAACGGAATCGTTAGCCCATTTATAAATGCAAGGTTCTTCTTTATTCTTAATAAAGCCATAAGATTTGATCACTTTATCAAATCGTATGTTCCAACTCCTAGATGCTTGCTTAAGTCCATAAATAGACTTCTGTAGCCTGCACACTTTAGACTCGTCTTCAGATATAAAACCTTCAGGCTGTATCATATACACCTGTTCTTCTAAATCACCATTTAGAAAAGCGGTTTTAACATCCATCTGCCAAATCTCATAATCGAAGTGTGCTGCTATAGCTAGCATAATCCGAATGGATTTCAGCATTGCCACAGGAGAAAACGTTTCGTCATAGTCAATACCATAACGTTGACGATACCCCTTGGCAACCAGACGTGCTTTATAGGTCTCAACCTTTCCGTCTGCGCCTCTTTTCTCTTGAAAACCCACTTACACCCTATGGGTTTTATCCCTTCGGGTGGGTCAACTAATGTCCATACATTATTGTCCTTCATGGAATCAAGTTCGGATTTCATGGCATCAAGCCATTATTAGAGTCAGTCCTTTGCATAGCATCCATATAGGTGATCGGATCCTCGTTGTTCTCATCGAGTTCAACAGGATCATCGTTCTGGACCAAGAAACCTAAGTATCTGTCCGGTTGATGTGGTACTCTACCAGATCGCCTTAATGGTGCATCTAAAATGGGTTTTGAGTTTGATCTAATCAACTCAGATTCTAAGGGTTCACTGGTTTGTGTTGTTCCTTCTACTTGATGAACTTCCTCAAGTTCAACATTAGAGCTATTTGTTCCTTCACTAAGGAACTCCTTTTCAAGAAAAACTGCTCTATTACTAATGAACAACTTTTGTTCTTCAGTATTGTAGAAGTAATATCCTTTGGTTTCTTTCGGATAGCCGATGAAAAAATATTTGTCAGATTTGGGTTCAAGTTTGTCTGATTTTGCACGTTTCACATAAGCCGGACACCCCCAGACTCTCAGATAGGTAATAACCGGTTTATGTCCATACCACATCTCATGTGGAGTTTTAGAAACAGACTTACTTGGAACCTTATTAAGAATATGACAAGCTGATTCTAATGCGTATCCCCAAAATGATATTGGCAAGCTTGCAAAACCCATCATGGACCGAACCATGTCTAACAGAGTTCGATTCCTTCTTTCCGACACACCGTTATGCTGCGGTGTTCCAGGAGGAGTCCATTGGGAGAGAATCCCATTCTCTCTTAAATATGTCACAAATTCATTGGAAAGGTATTCGCCTCCTCGATCTGATCGAAGGGTCTTAATACATTTTCCTGTTTGTTTTTCTACTTCTTTATGATATAGTTTGAACATTTCAAACGACTCAGATTTATGTCTCATAAGATAGACATAACCGAACCTAGAAAGGTCGTCTGTAAAAGTAATGAAGTAGTAATATCCACCTTTGGCACAAGTGCTCATTGGTCCACATACATCAGTATGTACTAGACCAATAGCTCTTTGGCTCTTTCACCTTTTCCAGTAAAAGATGACTTGGTCATTTTACCAAGAAGACATGATTCACAGGTAGTTAATGATTCACAATCATCAACTCGAAGGATGCCCTCCTGAGTTAACCTGTTTAATCTGTTCTTATTGATATGACCCAGCCGATGGTGCCAAAGATAAATGTCTGTGACATCAGTTGTTCTAGGGCGCTTACTTGAATTGTACACTACATTCACAGGCTGTGATAATATATAAATGCCATTAGATAAATGCCCAGTCATTACAGTGACTCCATTCATAATGATATTCAAAGTAACATCCTTTATTGAAATTTCATAATGACTTTTGGCCAGAAGGCCTACAGAAATTACGTTCAACAAGAACGTTGGGCAAAAATGACAATCATTTAGTATAATGACATTTCTATTGAAAACTATTTCAAGAACTCCTAATGCCAGAACTGGAACTAATCTTCCATCGCCGACATTAAGGAATCTTTCATTGTCCTCAAATCTTCTGGTGACCTGTAGTCCCTGCAATGAATTGCAAATGTTAAAAGGACTCCCGGTATCCAATACCCAGGTCTGATTATCATATACAGAAAAATTACAAGGTGTTATCATATAAATACCTTGTTGAGCAACATCTTGCTCCTTTTTCTTCTTTGGCCTGTTTGGATCAAGTGTGGCAATGTAAAGAGGACAGTTCCTCTTCCAGTGCCCTTGCATCTTGCAGTGAAAGCATTCAGCTTGACTTTTATCAACTTTCTTCTTCTGCATCTGACCCCTTATAGATGTCCTAGCATGTTGCACCTTTTTATTATTCTTTTTCTTCTTCCCTTTCCCAAAGGGTTTACGCCCTACCTTAGATCCTTCAACCACATTAACCAAACCCTTAGAGAGCTGGTTATCCTTCTCAAAGTTCTGTAACAACCCCAACAAACCGTGGTAGTTGACTGCAGGCTTTGTCATTCGAAAATGAGTAAGGAAAGGTCGGAAGGATGGAGGCAAGGAATTCAGGATCGCATCTTTTCCAACTGCTCATGTAAGGGAAAGCCGAGCTTGCTTAGGAGTTCTATCTTCTCGATCATGTACAATACATGATCAGTGACAGGAGATCCATCCCTCATTCGAGCATTGAAAATAGCACAACTAGTCTTGTGCCTTTCAACATCGTCGGGTGTGCCGAAAGATTCATTCAACGCTTGAATGATTTCTTCTGGCTGAGCATTCTCGAACCGGCGACCGAATTCATCGTTCATTGCTGCTAGCATGATACAACGCACGCTAGTTCTATCATTGAGCCACTTCTGATAAGTGTCTCTCTCAGAACTTTGGGTGTTTGCATCAGGTATCTTTGGTGCAGGATTATTCAGAATATATAGAATCCTCTCATGCTCAAGGACGATCTTAAGTTTTCTGAACCAGCTATTGAAATTGGAACCATTCAACTTGTCACTATCCAATAGGGACCTTAATGATAAATTAGTGGCCATGTTCTGCATAAGGAAAAACTAAAGTTTATTAGTATATAAATTGATTCAGTCTAAAGACTTGGACTTTAGTCTAAAGATTCTCCCACTATTTTGTTCAAATTGGCAGCCTCTACACCCCAATTCGAAGAATTATTCTTAATTCTTTAGCGGGCACTAAGATCTACATAAACTACATACAGGCCCAAGTGAAGCTTGGCTAACCCATATGCATCTAAGAGTAGGTTTCAAAACCAATTGTTTCCCCAAACAATTCTTAGTGTTCAGTTTTGCCCCATGTACCTCTTCAGCAGGCATGAAGTGCCTCCACTGAAAGTTCTGGTTAGGTCCAACCATTAAATGATATAATCAGTGTAACCTATCAATAGACAACCAAGCCCGAGTGAAGCTCGGCTCACCTGACTGTTTATTTAATAGTTACGCTGACTTATCATATAATGAATGATAATTCCGATGGTTGACAAGCACCAGGCATGGAGTGCCTCCAATGATTATCAAGACATCGGACTCATTATCACCCACCTTAATGGGAGGCTATGATCTAGTTATCATATAACTATTTCATTTTAAGGACCTAATAATTTTAGAGGATTTTAATAATATGAAGATAAATTGACTAATCAAGTTCTCCCACTGAATCTATGAAATCGGTAGAATGAAACAAGATTAAGTCAGGTTAAGTGGCACCTAAATCAGTCAGACTGATTTCCTTACAGGCATGGGTCAACCCGAATCAGGTAAATGATCTGAATCATAAATGGTTCACCACATTGACCAGGTGAGTGAGATCGATGGGAGGGATATGCCATTAACTCGTTAAAGATGCATCAATACGAGTAGCTCCCAATTAAAAACCATTCGATCGTTGATCCTAGAGCAACTTGCCAATCCACCTTGACATCATATGGTTAACCAATTCTGATTTGACCATCTAAGAGATTCATGCTCAACCACGGAGCCTAATCTACTTCCATTTGGTTTAATCAAAGAGAAGGACATGATCAACTACAACTATTGTTTGATTTAGAGCATTCTTAACCTAATCTAATTAGATTTGATCAAATACTCTTTAGTCCAGTTGATTTAAACCTTAGGGTCTAACCCTTTATGGACCCGATTTAGCTAACCCAAAGGATTAAATATATTTCATGTTTACATGTCATATATTTCAATCAAGCATCATATGTATTATGTTACTACTCATAATTCTATATTTAGATCATATCTAAAGAGATTATGAATTAACATTTGACATTCAAATTAGACTCTCATAAATATTTGTATGTTTCATAACATAGACATCATGCCATCATATATCATATCTATATTTTATACTAAACATGCAAATATCATGTTTTATACAACATCAACATGTATCAAATATAAAACATATTTTGAGAGTGTGTGTAATCAGTGTTTTGAAGCCAAAGATCAATTTAAATTATCATGGCAATATATCACAGAATACCTCGTTGAATGGGTAATTTGGATTTTCAATCCATCTGTGACCGAATAGACCTGAGATTTGTTTTAGCCTTGATTACATAATTAATAGGAGTATTAATTTACATGCAATAAATTAGATCAATACGAAACCATCGCTCTGATACCATTTGTAAAAAGAAACAATCCCGAGGCATGCATATTTTAAAAATTTGATAACAATTATCATTGCGGAATTTTAAAGATTACATACTAATCTATCTAACATGCATCAAGATCATATCTTTGCCTTGTATATAGGATCGATTGATCCAAAATATGCATATAAATAAAAATATCAAGATCATATCTTGATCTTCAAGATGACTAGTCATACTAATTATCTTGAAGCCTGCCTTAAGATCTAGGGATCAAATCGCTTACCTTAAGAACAGTAGGTAAATCCTTATTGCTCTGCAGTCGTTCAATCGTCGGCCTCTAGTATCATCCATGCGAAGCCCCAAATGATCGGATTTCTAGGAGTGCTAGCTTGCGGAAAAACAGCTTTGCTGATCCTGAATCCTCCCACTTGAATCTTCCTCTAAGATCCACCACACTTCCGCTAACATCAGAATCACCATGATTTTTATTCTAACCTTTTTAGAATTACAATCTATGACATATCGTGTATTGTTGTTCTGTGTTTTCTGGTAAGGGAATGCCCTCTATTTATAGTCTTAATTTAGCCTTAACATTGAATTCTGACATTAAGAATTCCATCGTTTGGTAAAAGCGAAGAGACGTCGAAGGCGCAGCTCTTGGTTTAATTTCGACGTTCGGTGAAAACCAAAGAGACGTGGCTAAATCCGATGTTTGGTAAAAAATAAAGAGTCATGGCTAAATCCGACGTTCGGTGAAAATTAATGTTAGGCATTAAATTCTACATGAGAATTTAATCTCTCATGAGATTAGACTTTAACCATCTCATCATATGAGATCCTTATGAGAGGTTTGGGTTCAGGTGATGATTTAATCTGATCTAAATTTATTTGACTGAACCCACATAGATCATGGTCCAAGCCCAAATCAAATTTGGCTAGTCCTGAATCTATTTAAATCTAAATCAAGTCTAATTTCAAATCAATATTTGAAATTGACTAGTCCTTTTAATGGACTTAAACCAAATTGAATCTTATTCACTTGTACTTAACCCAATTGAGATAATTCAATCAATCAAATTGATTAATTAAATCATATACGATTCTCAATCGTTGATCAGCAAATAGATCATCCTAGGAAACTTCTATGCGTGTGACTCTCTAGGTTCGAACCTAAGCCGGTAGTATAGAAACAACTTTCTATACTAATCGATGTGCCCATCTAGCAATAGAACCCGACGTCCGGATAGGTCGAAGAGTTGCCGAGCAAACTCCAAGAACCCTAAGAAACAGTTACCATATAATTCATCCTCTTGACCACAAATGCTAAGGATGGCTTAAGAGCCTGTCAACTCTAAATAGCAAATCCATAAAGTGATTTCAACTTTAGTGATCATGTGACTTTCACATGAAGTGCCTTGGCCAAGGTCTTGCTAAATTAAAACATAAGCATTTCTCCTTTTAACGGGATAGGTCAAATTCCATTTTGATCCACAACTAACTACCACAAGTACTTGACTGCACCCAGTAACCTTTCGTAGCTGGATTAGAAATTCAGGTGGTCTGGCACCTAAGTACAATGAGTTGCTTGTAAGCCACTGGTTGTGATCTTCAGGTCTGAAGGATACTTATACCTATATCTTCTCGGATTAACTCTTGACAGTAGAGTATCCAAAAATGAGTCACGTTCAGTGAAATTTACTCCTACACTTTCACCTGTATGTCATACTAGTGTCTCTACACTCCTTGGTTAAGAGGACAACCAACAAATATGATATACAGCGTCCTATAATTGATAGTATTATAGCCCTGTCATAGTATATCATTTGGTCGCGAACTCTTTTAAGGACCTTCAAAGATAAATCCTCTTTATCGTGAAGGAAGATCCTGAGGGCTTCATTACAATCAGGAGTATTAAGAAGATGTTCTTGTAACGAATAAAATGCCAAATAACTTTTATTAATATATCAATTTATATATAATTTACATTAGCACAATCATCAAATGATTTGCTTTAGGATACAATTCCCAACAAGCAGGACATTCCATTTTGCATAACTCATTAGACAAAGCTGATGCCTTCGTGCAACACTCCCTAAAAAGGAACTCAATAAGCTAAAGGCTTTTTTAATGGCTGCCCCAGCTGATTGCACTCAATTACTATCATGTCACCCTTACACATCTGCCATAGATCTTATACTCCCATGGGCCCGCATCTACATGTAACCCTTCCAGATCCATCTACATAATAGATATAAGTAAACTATAGTAAAAAGTGTAAAGATATTTTATCAAATCAAATAAAAAAATAAATTACTCTGAATGTGCATATCATCATCTCCTGCACCGACAGTAGGATCATGATGTCCCGAGGATGATGGACCTGCAATAGATGCCGAAGGAGTGGATGCAATGTCCAAAACTGAAGGACCAGCATCATCATGCCATGCTGAAGTAGAAGGGCCAGCCCCTGTCCATGAGCGCGACATAATGTCACCTATCATTTACATCAGAGTCAGAGTTAGTAAAAATAAATATTAATTTAACATAATAATTACTACAAAATTTAATACATTGCAAAATTTAGTACAAATAAGAATCAAGCATTATTATGTCCTTCAAATTATGTCCTAACCAAGGTTACCATTGCATGTACGTCATCAACCAGAACAAATTGAATGGCATAGAATGCGTATAATTGTCATCATCTTCATCATCTTCTAGCTACTTTCCCATATCATATAAGTCCCTAGGTTTTGTTTTAATAATAGTAGCCCAATCTTTATCTTTTGCATCTTGTAAAAAAATACTTGATAAGCTTGAGAAGAAAAAATGAATGGATCATCCTTCAATAAGACACCAGTATGTATAAACCATGTAAAATTAACAAGTGTAAATCCATTTGCATCTTTTTTCAAAATCCTTGATGAGTTTATATCTACCAAATCACATCTAAATAATATGACTTTAAAGACTCCATAGTAACTCAACTCATAAATATCTTTTAGTGCACCGTAATAAAATTTTTCATCCGCTTCAACCATAATACTGCTATTCTATGTTTTTCTAAATTTCTCACGATCTTTAGTATGGAATTTAAAACCATTAATTATAAACCATTATATCTATTGACAACTTTGTTAGGTCCTCGAGTCAGGGCTATTAATTTAGCTGAAAATTTTCTCTCCATCATGGTTGATACCTAAAAAATAATAAGAAATATTAATAGGTTATTTGATGTTAAGTCAATCCATAAATTCTCCAAGTATATGTCAAACTTATTTTGAAAGCCATGTAGGAAATAACTCAACTAACCATCGCTGCTCAATCCTTGGATTAGGTCGAGTGCTATGATTAGCTTGTCATTGAGACAATAAAAATTTGCTGCATAAAATTTATTTTGTTCATTTAGAACAAAAAAGAAGATATGATATTTAAACTTGAAATGCAATATATCATACTAACCAACGATAGTCAGATATCATTTCACTATAGAGTAACACATAACGATGTGCTTGTGCCATTGATTTATGATCCAATACAATAGTTTTAATTTTTCCCATTACTCTACCTGCAGTTGAAAACTTATACAATTATGTATTATCTACGAAATCACTATGTTGAGGTCTATTAAACACTGTCTCTACACCTTGAATATATCTTGAACAAAATGTCAAACACTCTTCAACAATATATCCTTCCGCAATCAAACCCTCTGGATAGGCTCTGCTTCATACATAATCTTTCAATCGCACAAGATAGCTACAAGATAAATAAATTTATAAACATAGTATAATGATGACGCTACTTTTAATAACAGTATAGTATACCTGTTATTAGGATACATTAGACTATAATGTACCTCTCAATAGGATACATCCATCTATAATGTACCAGTCCTCCAAGCTTGACTTTCGAAGCTAAGTGAATGAGTAGATGTACCATAATAGTAAAAAATCTAGAAGGAAAAATCTTTTTCATTTGACAGTGTAATAGTAACATCAGACTCCAACTGATCAATCTCTCTAGGATCAATAACTTTTGAACATAATGCCTTGAAGAATGATGATAGTCAAATTATAATTACAAGAACTTGTTTAGGCACTGATGATCTTGAAGCTATTGGCAAGATATCTTGCATCAATATGTGACCATCATAACTTTTGATATTAGAAATTTCCATATCTTTAAGATGCACACACCTTGAAATATTTAATGCATATCCGTTAGGTACTTTAATATTTTTCAATACTGTAAGAAATTTTTTTTCTTGAGGAGACATTGTATAAGATGCAGGAGGCAAATAATTTCTATCATTAGCAACCATTATTGGATGAAGCTCTGGTTGGATACCCAACTCTTTTAAATCCAATCGTGCCTTCATGTTATCTTTGGTCTTTCCATCAATATTCAACAATGTTCCAAGCATATTATCACAAACATTCTTTTTATGTGCATGACATCAAGATTATGTCAAATAAGATTATATTTCCAATAAGGTAAGTCAAAAAAGATACTTCTTTTCTTCCAAATATATTTGCTAGGCTGATTTATAGATGCTATCTATACATCTTCCTAATTTTCTTTTTCAAAAAAATTATCTGGATCTTAAAATACCTGTGCATCCATACTATCAATTGTCACTTCTTCTAACAATCCTTCTTGATCATTCCTTCCTCTTTTTTTAGAAGACTTTGAGAATTTACCATATGTATAACTAATGAAATCATTTGCATACGAACGTTAGTTCCAGAAGGTGGAATAGGTGCACATCTTAATTCTATGGTACCATCAAATAAATCTTTCTGGCAACGAAATGGATGATTAGGTTCTAACCATCGACGATGTCCCAATAACAAAATTTCCCTCCATGTTTTAACCAAATTGAATGTGTCGAATCTGCACAACAAGGACATGTAACCCTTCCGATTGTACTCCAACCAAATAAATTGGCATATGCTAAAAAATCATTAATAGTCCACAACAAAGCTGCCCATAGTTTAAATGTTTCACCATTTGAAGCATCAATTGCATCGACACCTTTCCATAACTGTTTCAATTCCTCTATTAAAGGTTGTTGAAAAATAACAATATCATTTCCTGGACCCTTATCACCTGGAATAACCATTGACAAGATAAGTGAGGATTGTTTCATGCATAACCATGGTGGTAAATTATATGGTATTAGAACAACTGGCCAAATGCTATATGTAGAATTTAGAGTCTGAAAAGGATTGAAGCCATCTAAAGCTAAACCCAACCGAACATTACGAATATCAGAAGAAAAATTAGAATGCCTAGCATCAAATGCTTTCCATGCTAGACTATCTGCTAGATGTCACAACATTCCATCCTTCGCACGCCCTTCATCATGCCATCTCATTAATGAAGCTGTTTTCGATGATGAATATAGCCTTTTCAATCGAGAAATAAGAGAAAAGTAATGCAATACATTCGTCGATTTTTTTTGTTTTGTTCGTTACATCATCCTCATCATCTTCATGAGTTATCCATCGTGATGATCCACATACATTGCATGACTCTTGATCAGCATTTCCACCATAATATAACATACAGTCTTTCAAACAACTATGGATCTTTTGATATCCAAGATTCAATTTGTTGATAATTTTCTTTGCTTCATAATAAGAGGATGGTAAATCAGTGCCTTCTGAAAATGCATCCTTTAATAATTTGAGACGCATAGTAAAACTCTTTCTGAACCATCCATTCAAATATTTTATATAGAATAAATGTATAAGAAAAGAGATCTTAGAAAATTTTAAATAATCTGGAGATAATTGTTTATCCGCATTTTAATTAAATTATGATACCGAGCTGACTCATGCATCTTCTCCTCAACAAATATTTGTTCCATAAATGTAGAATCATTACATATTCCACCAATTTTATGTATATTAGTTGAACCTTCAAAGTTTTGAACATCATGTCGAAAAGCATCTGTGATCAAACCTATCATATCATCTCCTACAAGGTTATCTTACATATTACCAGATCCAAGGCCAGACAAGAAGGGTTGATTACTTGATAATGGCAATATACATTCTTCATGAAAAACCTACTCAATATAACCTCTTGAAAAACCATTCCATATCAAATGTTCTTCAACGGTTTATGGATCTAAATAAGAATTATTAACACATCGCCGGACATAAAATCTTTCCATTCAAACTACTTTTATCCATACCAAATTTAATGAAATCACGAACTCCATCTAAATATCTATGGTATTTCTTGATTTATTTATCCAACTTTTATCCATTATAGGATAAATGATTGATAAACAATCAACTTTTATCCAATATCTTGCATGTATTTTATCATCATAAGTGTTCAACATTTAGTAGCATAGGTATATGTCAGAATAAATTAACTTTTAGGTATTTTAATTTGAATACAACTGAAATTAAAACTTGAAAAGCTCATAGCTTCAACTAAAGAAAAACTGGTAGTTTTTATTCACATTGATCAAACAAGAAATAAACTTAACAGGTGTGTTGATTAGATAATGAAACTCTGGATATTTTTAATCCTATATTAAAAAATGAAATGGGCAAGTTATGTCTGCTTAATCCAGGCCACTAAATCAATAATCGAAGAATTTAGACACCAGAAAACAAAGTCTAAAAATACAAAGTTTAATCCGTGAGAATAGAATATCAATAATGTGATTCATGAATGTTTGGTTCAAGCGACAATGCATTTTTAAATGATGTCTCAATGAAGGTCTGCTTGTTACATAATCAACAACCATCCTTGCAGGTTGTGAGGATACAAACATAGCCGACAAAAATTAGTCCTACAAAAGAATAAGCATATATGCCGAAGCGAAAAGCATTGCATTTTTAATGCACCCCTCAGAACAGGCTAATGCTCAGTATGCAAATCTACAACCATCATTACACAATAGAGCAAAGCAAGGCTAAAAAGACAATACATGTAGGGAACCACAAGTATGTATTATTCCGTAAAATATGAATTAACATGGATGATCACAGCATCTTGGACAAATAGGGTTTCTCCACGGTTTGGCATGTAAACAACATTGGGGAATAATAGCTTACAATAGAAACAAGACATTCACTCAAGAAGATCATTTAAGTTGAAATTTGAAGTAAAGAAATCCAAATTGAACCAAATTGTTGAAAATATTAAATTTAAAAATTTTGAATTACATCTCACTTCGGTTTGATTTTTCGATTAAATCAATAGTATGCACATCCTATCGATGGTTCATGGATTGGTTCAGTGGTACCAACATCGGTCCCACCAAAGGTCGGCAAGAAGTGCTTCCACTCAAACAGAACCCTTTTCAGTTATTTTCTTTACTCTTTCCCTTTTCTCGGCAAACAAAAGCAGCCATAAAATCTTGGCTTAATTGAAGGAATACCAATCTCAAGTTGAGTGAGAACGATCCTCACTGCAATATAGCTGAAGTAATTATGGAGGTTCTGAGTAGCCTTTGCTTCCGGCGAAGCCTCCACAAACCCTACTCTCATTCACCAAAATCAAAAAATTTTCACGCAAAATACAAAATAAAATAAAAAATTCTTATAGGTTTGGCTTTAGGTAAAGGAGCTTTACCTTGGGAGATAAGAGCTTTATGGGAGAGTCGGAGGAGAGGGATGTCGAGGATGGCGAGGTCGGCAGCAGAGGTTTGTGGCAGCAGAGGTCATCGGCAGCACCATCGATGGGGACAAGAAGGTAGTGAGAAGATCGGCGAAGCTAGGGCACAGTGAAGAGCGACGAAACCAGATCGTAGGAGGCAGAAAACTGGGAGCTAGGGCACGATGAGGGAGATCGGCGGAGCTAGATGATCGGGGGAGGAGAAAAACTGGGAGCTAGGCACAGTGAGAAGAGCAAAGCAGCATGAGAGACGAAAAATGAGAGCTAGGGCTTGATATCCGATCGAAGGAGCCAGATCGGGGGGGGGGGGGAGGAGTAATCCGAGTGCTTGATATCCCGACGCTAATAAGCGTCGTTAGCTCTCAACACTTTTTATTAGCATCGAAAAAAATGAATCGGGATACGGTAGCTGCCGATGCTTATAAGCATCGTTAGACGCCGACGCTTGTAGCTTATAAGCGTTGGCAGTCTGCGGGAGCTCCCTATGCTAGGGGAGTCGGGATATGGTAGCTGCCGACGCTAATAAGTGTCATTATCTGCCGACGCTTATAAGCGTCAGCAGGCTGCGAAGCTCCTAACACTACACCTAAGCATCATGAAAAAGAGTCAGGATATGGATAAGCTGCCGACGCTAATAAGCATCGTTAGCTGCCGATGCTTATAAGCGTTGGTAGCTATCGACGCTATTTAAAAGCATCGGCAGGTTGCGGGAGCTCCCGACGCTTCTCCCTAGCGTCCAAAAAAAGAGTCAAAATATGGATATTTTACTGTAGTGCAACAAGCAGATGTCAAGCTCTTGAAGTTATCAAACAAAATTAATCTATTTTTTTTTTAGATTTTTATAATTAAGTTTCTAATTTTCTAATAAATTATAAGATGTCAACGAAAAAAATTGAGTTTTGCAAAAAATAAATTTACCTAAGTCAATCTAAGCATAGAAATAAAATAATTTATTATTATATTTTATTTTTATTTATTATTATTTTTTATTAAATTAATTATATTTTATGGAAAGTATTTTAGGATTTTCTTTCAGGTTCTTTAAGGTATGTTAAATAAAAGAAAAGGTTGATTTAAAAGTGGATTTGTGATAAGAAGAAAATTAATTTTTTTATATTATGTTAAAAAGAAAATTAGAAATATAACAGTTAAGGTAACTAAAAAAAAGTAAAAAAGTAAATAGAGCAATAACTATTCAAAAAAATTATATTCCCTTTTTTTATATAGAAGCATGAACAAAAAAAATGACAATAAGAATAAAATTAAAAAAATTCATGATAATTTTTAAAAAAATTATATTTTTTTAATTTTTAATTTTTAAATTTTTTTTAAAAATAACTGCACTTAAGTCTTCGGCAACAGCGCCAAAATCTGATGCATGTCGTAGCATAACGATTAAAACACCTTAGTTTCACTAATTTTAGATAAAGCAGCGAGAGTAAGGGATCGAATCAATATGAACTTTGAGTGGTTATTTTAAAATAAATTTATGTAATTAAAAATTTAAATAAATAAATAATTGGCAGTGAAAATAATTAAGATATGATCTATCTTAATTAGAGTATGGTCCATACATGTAAATCACGGCTCATTTTTTTTAAAGCATAGATCAGTTAAAAATTATTTTTTCTTAAAGAACATTTAATAAAAATTAAACATAAATAAATACTTTATTTTATAGCATCCAAAGAAATACATTAAAATTAAAACTAAAAATACTTTTTCCCTTACGAAGGCAACAGATGAAACCTTGGCACTTAGTCAGCTGCCCAAGAACCTCATCCTGAACCTCTATTTCTTTCACCTGGCTGATTACCCAGAATTTCCTCCCCCAGGCCACCGAGTTAATTTCCCATAATTTCCTCCGCTCTACTCCTTCCTCCAGGCCGCCGGGTTGATTTTTCTCTCCTGCCTAACCTCTGCTCCCCCACTCTTATAGATGTCTGGACGTGGAGAGAATGCGGCTTCCTAGCTGTTCCCGATCTGATTCAACGCTCGGACGGATGTTGAGAGATCGCGAAGAGATTGCGGATGATTTTTCTTCCAATTCGGAGTTCTTTCCCAATTTGTTTGCGCAATCTATGAACGCGGAGAGAACACGGCCAGTTTCCTTCTAATCCGAAGTTCTTTCCCAATTTGTTTGTGCTATCAAAAGAAGGAAAATTTCTTGGGAGCCATCATTGTGGTCGACGGCTTCCTTCTTCAATCCATTAAATCCAAGGCGGTTATGGTAATTTTTGGCGATGAGGAGCTTTTCAGCGGCGTTGTTTTCGGCAAAGAAAATGGTCGTCGGACGATGAACTCGGCAGATGGTCTGCTGAGTTTGCTTTGAGATTCATGCAATTGAAGATAAATCCTTATAAATTCAATTCTGAGCTCGTTTTAAGTCTGATTTGAATGTCGTTTACTTCGTTGGACTCCTAAAATCGAGATCTTTAAGTTGAATAAGCTTTTTCTAAAAATATTATATCAAGTAATCAAATATTAAATAATAAAGATAATTTGACCTATTAATTAATAGGTCTATGATGATTATTTGTGTGTTTATCATTAATCTCTTGCATGGTACATCCCACATCAAGTTTTAGTAAGGGATTTGTAAGAAACGTTCAATCCTTTAGAGATTTACTATAGGATAAATCGCTTGATGCTGGTAAGATATTTTTAGAAACAAAAAATTATATCAGAAAGGGATTTTTTTTTTAGAAATTCCTTAGTGATTTTAAAATCTTGTACTTAGCATATGTCATTCTCTCACTAACATAAAAATAAAAGTCATAAATAAAATTAATATTATGTACTAATTTTTAATACCATTAATTAAACCAAAAAAAAATTCTTCATTCCTCTATCTCTCTAACTCGTTTAAATCTTATCAAAATCCTGGGCTTAAACCCTTTATTACTAACGATCAAATTGGTGTAACGGTAAGGGACTAGCCTTCGAATCCTTGGTCACAGATTTAAACTACCATTTTCACGCTTTATTAGAAGAAATATCCTGGGCTTTTAGATGAATCCTTTAGTAATCACTGAGGGATTTCTGAGGAAGACTTTCACCAACAACATATATATATTCCAAAAGGATGAATTTTTCTTAAAAATTCCTCGGTGAAACTCTTCGCCAAGGGATTTTTAACTTTCGGATTTTATTCCTCACCGAAAGATTAATTTCTGGTAGTGCAAGAACAAAGACTACTTCCTCACCCGAACAAATTGCTTCAACATTGGGAGTGGGGGCTATCTAATGGAGACAAATCCCGTGGCAACATTGCCCATAGTAATGCCTCCTACATACTTTAGGACCATATGTTCTAAGGTTGAAAGTTGGCATGTACTCGGGCAACAGTAGGCACAACCATGACCGGGCCTCTAAGGCTACCCATACTTTATAGTAACTGTGACCTATGGAACCAAATATGGGCACTTCCAGGTCCACTCCATGCTAAGCCATGCTATTTATTCTCAACCGACTCTTTCATCCTATCTTTAGGTACCCTCCAACACTCTCTGAACATTTGCCTCCATCTTCCCCACTTTCTTTTCTAATTGACTTAGATGTTGAAGGACCTTTGTTAGGGATCTTTGTTAGGTAGCCTTCGGCACTCTTCATTTTACTTTTCTATGTTTATAGGGTTTTGAACATGATCGATGGGAGGCTCTTACTTTGCTAGATTAGCCATCATCTTGGTTTTCAACTTACCATCTATCTCATCATTCCTGTTGATGCTCAAAGTCTCTCAGACAGATTTGATGCTATCAACTATCATGGTATTGCATGACACATAGAGTTTGAATGAACAGACTTAATAATAGATTGTTAGACTTGTCATGTATTGAGATAACTCCACCAAAAACAGATTATATGTGATACTGAGGTAGCCTTATTATAGATAGTTGCATGTGGTACCGAGATAACCCACCACAAGGAGATTGCATGTAGTATTGAGATATAGCCTGACTGCAACTAGGTTGTATATAGTACTGAAATAGCCTTGCTATAGGCAAATTATATGCGGTATTGAGATAACACCATCACAGACAGATTATATATAACATTGAAACAGCCCCACCAGAAGTAGATTCTATATGGTATTAAGATTAACCACATAACGGGTAGGTTGTACATGGTTATAACTAGTACAAAGTCTAATTATATTAATTTGATGAGTTATATATTTAATTAGAATTTACATTTGGCATGTGATTATTATATTTAGTTGGACATGCAGTTGTTGCATAAATTAGAAAATACTTTATAAATAATTTAATTTTTATGATGCATGCATATTTTATCTGATTATATTTTCTTAATCATATTAGGGTTATATTATCTTGATTATGTTGTAGTGTTGCCATGTTCATATTGATGTTATGTGGCCTTGATCATATTAGTATGATATTGCCTTAGTAATATTGATTTTCATTTTAGAAATCTCATTGAGTTGTTTTAATTCATCTTTTTTTTTTTTTTTTACAAAGCCTATGGATAGCTTGCAAATGATGCATGGAATTTAAGTAGCACAGAGGTGGAAGAAATAAATTGATTTTGGTACTGCTGGGAGTGAAAAAGAAGTTAAACTTTTATCAGTTCATAATAAAATATTTTATTTTAATAAATAAAATGTTATTATTAATGTTCTTATTTTAAAATTAAATATTTTAATGGTCTCTTTTGCTCTTAAGGGTATACTCGGTAGAATGTTCGGTCATAAAGTAATGTCTATCTGTACCCGTTTGGGTCGTGAGGGAATTTCTATCTATACCGCAAAAATTATTCTCCACACCCATACTATATATATATATATATATATATATATATATATATATATATAATTTGCTCCAAAACTTAATGATCATCCTATCCTCCATTATTTTTCTCAAACACCCCATCTAATCAAACCCCTCCTTCCCCTCCTCCTCCATCAAAGTTGCAATTGATTTTCAATCCATTATTAGACTCTAAACTCCTTTATTTGAAGAGTTTTTAACTTTTATTTCAACAATAAAGAAGTAATTAGCGATTTGGAAAGGTTTTATGGATGAAAAAATTTATTTTTTAACATCTTTTTTTTTCGAATCGTATTTCATTCGGCCTACCAAAGCCGAATAAAACACCACTGTTCAGCCCTGGTAGGCCAAACAAAGCCCTTTTGTTCGGCCATATTGGGCCAAACAGGACTTGCTCGGATCAGTGTGACCTACAAGAAATATGACTTTTGCCTACGATTTTTTTTTGTAGGAAAAGATAGAAAAATCGTAGGCAAAGCCTTTCCCTACGATTTTTAAACTTTTTCCTACGGAAAAAAATCGTAGGCAAAGATGCGTCGGGAAAGCCTTTGCCTACGACTTTCAAAATCGTAGGCAAAGATCATACCTTTTCCCTACTATTTTTTTTTTAGGGAAAAGTTCATATTTCGTAGAGATAGAGTGACTAGAATTTGAAATATAAATTTGAATTTTGAAAACTTTTGCAAATCATAGGGAAAAATCCAAAAAATATTTTTTATTCACATCTTTCCCTACGAAAATTCTTAAAATCATAGGAAAAAATTGGCTAATAATTATTTTGAATAATTTATTTCCCTACAAAAAACCTCAAAATCATAGGCAAAAATTAAAAAAATAATTTTTTATCCATATCTTTCCCTACGAAATTTCTTAAAATCATAGGGAAAATTAGCTAATAAAATTTTTTAATGATCCTTTCCCGACAAAAAAAACCCTAAAATCATAGAAAAAAATTAAAAAAATATTTTTTTATCCACATCATTCCCTGCGATTTTCTAAAAATCATAGAAAAAAATTAGCTAATAATTATTTTTAATGATTCTTTTTAAATTATTATTTTTTAACCATTTTACCTAGAAATATAAATTAAATCATAGGAAAAAATAATAAATACACATTTTTTTCTTTTTTTCCCTACAAGATGTCTAAAATCATATAGAAAAGTTATTTATTCTATTTTAATTTTTTTTAATATTTTAAAATTATATTTCTATTTTAAAATTTTAATATTTTCATATTTTATTTAAATAGAATATAATTTGTTTGTTTCATATTTTTTTAAAATATTAAAAATTGTATCAATAAAAATAATATAATTCTTTACATACAATACCCATTCCATATACAATTTTTTTACACAATGACAACAAAAGAAAAGCATCAAAATAACTAATAAATAAAAGTCAATTGTCCATATCAATTAAAATATCCATAACTAACATAAAACATCAAATCATATAATGAGACAACACAACATAAGGTACTGGACACTTCATAAAGGTCCCATTTATAAATGACTTCATCAGTTTTCTAGCTCTCTTTTAAACTTTACTAGAGTAAGCAATGCCCTAAAATGGCATTGCAATTCATCAATGTTCCAATAAGACATCATTGCAGACCTCTCATGCCAAAGTACACCTTGTTCACTTTCCTTGGAAGATCCTTTCAGGGTATCAAAATTACTTTCTGCAAGGTTGAAAAACAAGTATTAAAAAAGTTTATATTTGATTAATTTTTATGCTCAAAGAAAATAAATTATTAAATCAGAATCATGCAACTTGTAATTGAGTACAACTTATTCAAATACCATGTTAGCATCTCTAAAAGTATAATTAAACAATATGAGTTTATCAAGCAAGTTAATTATGCTATGTAATGTGAAAATATCATACAAAATATGGGTCATGTAGAACATACCTCTGGACTAAGATGCATGGTCATGTGCACATAATTCAATGACTCAAATAAAATACACAAAATAGATCTTATTTACATAAAGAACTTTGGCATGGCATAGAACAGCCTGTACAAATAAATAGTTCAATTAATATAAAAAAGTAAAAGCAGAGCTAAGACAATTAGCATTAACTAAAACCAAAGGGTTTAATTATGCTTACGTCTGTATAGATTTCTTCAAAGCAGCAATAGTTTCAGCTGGGGTAGAAGTATCGATTGAAAACTCAATTGTATCAGCCATGTTGGGACTTCTATTGAAGTTGCTGATGGGCCTCATCAACAATACTGCATTTGAGTAAAGGATCTTCTCGTTATCATACCGAAGGAAGATTGTAGTTAATATGTTCATTTCTTCTACAATCATTTGCATGACATCCAGTTGCTTACATAAACTTTATGATACATATCAAACATAAAAATTAATGTAAAGAAAATGCTGAGGTATCTTTACAACATTAGGCACTTCATTATAGATGTAAAAGATGCTGGTATTAAAGCTATGTTCATGTATCACTTACATCAAAGTTTCTCACCTACAGACTAAAAACTATCATGTTGTCAGAGTCTACCTCATCTCCCTGCTCTAGAAAGCTGGATTATAGGATAGACAACCCTAGAGCACATGGAAATCTAATTCTTCTTTGACTTGTTTGAAAGTGACTGAGCATATGCAGTTCCTGAACAACAAACATACATGCACGAAAAAGAAAATGTTTCATTTGCATCTAAATGTATTGGAACAACTGATCAGGCTTAAAACCAAAGTGTGAAGCAAACAGTAAACATGTACCACGAACACCAATACTTTGTCAAAAAAGCAGCAGGTGTTGAATCATGTGAGAATAGAATAAAAACAAAAAGCTAAGCACGTTGCCAAAAGGAATATTCATTTGATACCATGGCATCTAATAACTAACCTGCAACCGCTCATCCATGTCAGCATCAGTTGCACGTGTACCTATTTCCACCTTAGGCACTCTCTTGGTTTTCTAAGAATAATAATATACGCACAAAAATCATCTAATCATATACAACTACACTAAATGAGCAAGAACAAGATAGTAATTAAACAGAAAACACTAATCGAGAAGTAGATACCTAAATCCATTATTAAATTTTTGAAGAACAGAAAAGATGTGTACTAATAGTAATCAAACAGTAAGCAGGCCTATCATCAACAATTGTTTCCTACAAGCAGATTTTGTTTGTTCTTATGTGCAAGTTAATAACACAAGTCTGAGTTATACTAAAAATATGGTTTCATAAGCCTACTGCAGCACCAGAATTGTAGATAAGTTTAACAGCAAATAGCAATAATAATGACACAAAAAATATCAGAAACAATAGAAGGATACTAATTTGGACAAATATATGGCAAATGCACCAAAGGTTGCAGTGCAATAATGTCTCAGCCCATGCATCAGTCCAAAAGAATGGACCGTTTTTTTTTCAGCATAGAATCCCCAGTGGGAATCAGGTGCGAACACAAGCAAACATTATGTGACATGCACGTGTCTGAACCTAATTTATTCCAACCACCAAAACAGTAAATAGCTGGCAAAAGGAATTTATAAAGCACAGGCTTTAGCCACTAATGATTAAGTTATAACCAGCAACTACAACCATCTGGCTGAGATTTTGTCAACTTGTAGCACTAATATGGATCAAGTATACCAAACTGCATCATGAATTTGTCAATGTGAAATCACTGTCATCTACTCTTAAGCAGCATACAATATCTAATTTCTTTAATTAAATAATCTGAGATCACAGTCAAGATTTTAAGGCATAAGAAGGAACTCGCTAAAAGCAACTTACGTTTGAGAATTGCTGTATTAGACCATACGTCCACAATCCGACAAGGGAAATGAGGGCAACCGCAAGAGTAACAAGGAAAACAGACTCTATGCTGACAATTATGCCTTGAATTGCAAAAGAACATCTAGACAACTAAAAATTTGTGATAAAACTAAGTTAAAGTATACAACTTTATCATGCAAGCATCCTTTATAAATTCAGCACAACCCAAAGTAAGTACAAGGTTGGAATGCAAAACAAAATTGGAATTAAAGATAGTCAAAGTGAAACATCAATTTTAAATCATTGAAGAAAAAGATGATGTTTTGTTTAAAGAGACAATAAAATCAGTTTCGTTGGAAACTTCTCAAACTGATGGAGCTTTTTTGGTCATGGTGAAGAAAAGGTGACCCAAGTCCAAGGCATGGCATTGAATGCCCCTGCCCAACAGATAACAATAATCGAGAATCAGCATCTAACTTGAATAAGCTACATCACACATGAAATTGACCTAAAGACAGATAAAAAAAAAAAAAAAGAAAAGGATACAAGTAATCTTTTCCCCTCTGTCACAGTGCTGCAAAGCCAACCATTATTATCAAATGATAGAACCATATCAAAAATCAATGCCAAACTTAAACAGAATTTAGCTATGTCATATGGCAATTATTAACCAAGACTTATTAGCTATTTCATCCTTGCCTGGTTTCACATTGTTGGTCACAGAACTCTCTAAAGATGGGAGCCGGCTTGCAATGTTGTTTGAAGTAGAAGTATCAGCCTGTTCCCATGCTCGAGCAAGATCTAAGAGCATTTCTCCCACCTCTTGACGACACTGAAACAGAGATCCAGTGCAGTAAATTGTGATATCCCCACAGCATTCGTCTTACCTACATAAAGTAGCTTATTTGGGCGCTATTGCTGACTAAAACACTATCTCATCAAGAAACTCCAGCATTCCAAAAAATTAAATGAATAAATAAACCTAAACCAACTTACCATAAGCCTGCCATCGTCTGTCCGAACCCCGCCTGCTGCTATCGCCCCTGCCTCGCCGGTGCCACCTGCACCGCCGGTTGCAACATCGCCGCCTACCGTCAGAGCACCCGAACAATCGAGCTCAAACCAAAAACCTGATGGCAGGAAGGACACTTACATCGAGTCGGAGATAGCTCGGGAGCCTTGCAAGGTAATCCGTGAGGGATTTGGGGGAATCAGACTCCACGAGCGCGAAGGAGACGATGAGGGCTCGGACTCCGCGAGCGTGAAGGAGACGACGAGGGCTCGAGAGGGTTTCTTCTTTATTCTCTCTTTGTGGATGCAGTGGGAACCCAGGGCATCGCCGGCTGTGTCCCAGCTCGCCTCTGCCAGCCGATAGCTGAGGCGATGGACAAGAGGAGAGGAGGAGGAAGAGGAGGAGGGCGGGGAGGTCACAGAGGTACTGGTCGTCGTCGTTGTTGGCATCTGATGGGAGGGCGTCGGGGTCGGTGGAGGAGTGGAGGGGCTGGGTGGAAGAGATGGAGTTAGGGCACAGGCAGAAGTCGGGTGGTGTTAAAGCTTAAAGGGGTTTTTTTTTTTTGCTAATCCTTTGCCGCATCGCGAAAACCATAGGAAAAGGGTTATTATGAAAAAAAAAAATTGGAGGATGCTTTTGCCTCCCAAAAATAAAAAATAAAAAATTATTTTAGGGAAAGGTCCAGAGACTTTTCTTTAGAAAAATATTTGCTCATGATTTTGCCTTCAAAATAAAAAAGATTTTATAAAAAAAATTTAAAATCATTTCTTATTGTATAAAACAAATAAAAATAAAAAATAATAATAGTTATCAATATATAACAAAAATTGTAAAAAATAAAAATAATGATGATGATCAACAATATTTCTTTTATTATAATTTTTAAAAATAAAAATAAAAACTATATTTTTATTTTTAAAAGAAATAGCAATCAGATATTTTCATTTTGTCATTCACTCAGATAATTATGGGTAACATTACTGTAAGGAAAAAAATAATTGCATATAGAATATGGTCCAACTGAACCCATTAAGATCAATTTCAATAGCAGCATGATCAAAATCGGATTTGAGACCCCACGAGGCTGGATGCTGGGGTTTTACACCATTGGGCCTTGGAAGCTAGGATTTGGAATGGAGTACTGGGGATGGGAGGGACACCCAAGGGCCGAAACGAAGGGGCGAAAGCCGGAATCGACTGAGGCAGTGGTGTCATGATGGTGGGGTTCGAATTGAAGTTGGGGTTAGGATTAGTATTCGGATGTGGATTGGGGTTAGGGTTTTTGATGATGGCGGCGAAAGGAATAGTTGGAGGAAGGAGGGGGAAGAGAAAAAGGATCTTAGGAGACCAATTGAGGGCTTTCGGGCATTGTAGCTTTGGCGAAGCCCTGGCCTAAGTCCTTCACTGGGGAATAATCAGGTAAGCTCCAGATTGGGAGCTCACATACGAAGGGAGGCAGAATGAGGAAAGCTGTGAAGAATCAAAAAGGACCATCAAGGGATAGGAAAAGTCTTTGTGCAACGGACTCTGATGCACAAAGCGCGCACCAGGCGCTGCCAATGGCCATGTGCCCGTGCGAGCGAGCGTGCCGTGGCCCATTGGGATGCAATGCCCCCCGCATGCGCGCTTGCACAGATTTTGATGGACAAAGCGCGCATAGGGCACACGCATTGGCTTTACACCCATGCGAGCATGCGTACCACGACCCATCAGGTCGTGGCGCACTCCGCACGCGTGCTTGCACAAGCGCGCGGCCAATGCGCGTGCCTTGTGTGCGCTCTGTGCACTGGAATCCGATGTACAAAGATTTTTCCCGAGGGGCAAGGTTTAGGGAGCTTTTCCTTTGGACCTTTGCCTACTATTTTTATGAATGTCGTAGGTAAAGGAAAGATATGATTCTCTACGATTTTCATGAAAATCGTAGGGAAAGACTTTTTCAAAAAAATATTGGCGGGTAATTTTGCCTCCAAAAATTTGATGATCAAGAAAAAATCTTTTAAAAGGATAACTAAAAAAAGATATATACATAATGATTTTTTATTTAATATTATATTGCATAATAATATTGATAATAATATAATATATTCTATATTATAATAACTTTATAACATGTTCTATATACATTATGTATTACAATATAAGATTAATACTTTTATTAACAATATGATAATACATAATAAATTATAGTATACTACAATATTATAATAAGTAATTATTTTATTATAAAAAATATATAATATATTTTATTTTTATGTATTATATATAAATACATATTTACTATATAATATATGTAAATAATAATATAGTATTAAAGAAACTATAGAAATATATTACTAAGAATATTATAATATATAACATGTTAACAGTATAATAAATAACAATATAATTATAAATACAGTATAAGAAATAAATAGTTGTATTAATATTTATAATTATTAATAATATATAAAATATATAATTAATATAAATATAGTAAATATAAAATTTAATTTTGGAAAAGGTATATAGCCTTTCCCTACGATTTTCGTGAAAATCGTAGGTAAAAGTCTGCATCCTTTCCATGAAAGGCTCTAGAGCCTTTCCCTTCTTAGAAAAATAAAAAGTCTTTCCCTACGATTTTCAAAAAATCGTAGGTAAAGGCTCTGGATCTTTCCCTACGATTTTTTGAAAATCATAGGGAAATATTTTTTAAAAAAATTTTGGAGGAAGATTTTGCCTCCAAATTTTTGGTATAGCTTTTCCCTACGATTTTCAAAAATTCGTAGGGAAAGATCCAGAGCCTTTCCCTACGATTTTCAAATCTTTTCCCTACGATTTTTGTGGAAATCGTAGGGAAAGTGTTGGATTTCTGAAAAAAGGGTTTTTCCTACGATTTTTATTAAATTCGTAGAAAAGGTTGGCTATCTTTCCCTACGATCTTCGTGAAAATTGTAGGTAAAGTATGCATCCTTTCCATGAAAGGGTCTAGAGCCTTTCTGTTGGCCCAGATGGCAACCCAAGGGGGGGTGAATTGGGTTCTTTAAAAATTAAGCCTTTTAAGACAATTTAAACTATTGATGAGAGGATATAAATAATTAATTCAAGTTAAAGCATGATAGCAAGAGAGAGAGATAAATAAGCACGGCAAATACAGAGATTTTATAGTGGTTCGGTGTATCTAACACCTACGTCCACTCCCAAGCTCCACTTGGGTCAACACTATATCTCCTCGATTACAGTCGAGTTGTTTTACAAGCTTACAACCCAAACTTGTTGTTTTCTCGGGATCACAACGAACCCAGCCGATTTTACACGGGCTCACCAGCACAAAACCCAACACACAAGCTATCCTTAGCTTGTGACGAGGTAAACTACCTCCACTAATTCAACCCTCTGATTGAATTAGCAAACTATAAGATAAAATATGAGTTTAATACAAAACAGCTCCTTTAGAGCAGATATTTCAAAATAAAAGCAAGGTTTAGAAGGGCCTGTTTAGATCCGATTTGAGTGCAGGCTATTCTTCTTTTCTTCTTTTCCTCAACTCCTTTGAAGTGTGGAATCGGGCCTCAGCTCAGATTCTTCACGGATTGAATGTTGGAGTTGATTTGAGCTTTCTCTCCCTTTCTTTGAATGTGAAAAATCTCTTGATTTGATCTTGAGTGGCTCTTGGATTTTCTTCTAAAACTTTCTTGGATTGATGAACTTGAACACAGATGAAGTCTCCTTTGATTTCACTCCTTTTCTTTCACTCTATTTTTGAATCTCGGATTTTTTTAAATGACGCTCCGTTTTTTCTCTTTTTCTGAAAGATTTTTCTTTTTCCCTCTTGATTTGTATATCTCTGTTTTTTATTTGAAAACGGCCTCTCTATTTATAGACTCTGCAAAAATATAGTCGTTAGAAACAAAGAAATCTAGCTGTTATTGAAAAATCTTACCGTTGACGCTGAGTTGGCATTCAGAAAAAATCACGCCCAGATTTGTTGGAGTCGGCTCCAACTTTAGGCGAGTCGGCTCAAAGATGCGATGCCAAAAATAGAAACATTCAGAAAGTTAAGGGGTCGACTCGAGAAGTGCTCAGAAAAATAACTCTCTGGTGTCTGAGCGGAGTCGACTCCCACAGTCATGGAGTCGGCTCGACAAAATCGGGGATCGACTCGAGAAATCACAGGGGTCGACTCGAGACAAACAGACATCTCTGTATACTTAGTGGAGTCGACTCTGAAACTCTAGAGTCGGCTCCGAAACGTATCAAAAATCAGAGAATTTTCTGATTGACTTAGAAATTCGTTCCAGATTAATTTTAAATCAATTTTTTGACTTGAGTATAATAAATTTGACATTAGGAATCAATTCAAGATATGTTCCAAAAACTCATTGATTGAGATATGAAGTATAAAAATTTCTTTTTGAAAGCTTAAACATGGAGCTTGAAGCTACTTTCCAATTGATTAAAGTCATACTTAACATACTCATTGATTATGATAAATAAATTCATTGCTCATGTAAATAAATTCATTGCATCTTTTAATATACTCATGGCTTTCGATAATCATCAAAATCAATAAGATTGGGACAACAATTTCTCAACAATCTCCCCAACACTTTCCCTACGATTTTTGTGAAAATCGTAGGGAAAGACTTCTTAGAAAAATAAAAAGTCTTTCCCTACGATTTTCAAAAAATCGTAGGGAAATATTTTTTTAGAAAAATTTTGAAGGAGATTTTGCCTCCAAATTTTTGGTATAGCTTTTCCCTATAATTTTAAAAATTAGTAGGGAAAGATCCAGAGCCTTTCCCTATGATTTTTTGAAAATCAAAGAAAAAATCTTTTCAAAAAGGCTCTGGACCTTTCCCTACGATTTTTTTCAAAAAATCGTAGGAAAATGTTCTAACTTTACGATTATGGAATCCTTGCCTACGATTTTTAAAAAATTATAGGAAAGATATCTTTTGCCTACGATTTTAAAATCTTAGGTACTAAAATAGTAGGCAAAAGTTATTTTTTTTTGTAGTGACTGGATCTCTATTCGGCATTGTGTGCCCAAACAGGAGCAAAAGTCGTTGGGTAACGATAAAAGAGAAATAGACCGGTGAGGACCCAGCCACTACGAAGAAGGTGCGGTGGTTGATGGTGTGGTCAGGACATCGTGATCGTCTAACGGGCGACGAATGGCAGCGGCGGAGCGGCACCGGAAGCAAGGAAGAACGAGGCCGGAGGCAACGATGAGCAGTTGCGGGGGTCTCCCGAGAGGGTTCTGATGGCGTCGGAAGGCACGACGGTCATCGGGAAGTAGTGCATAACCGCTTGATTGAGAGCTGAACACGGGAGGTGTCCAGCAAGCTTTGGCCGATGGGCAGAGGTGCATAACTGCTTTTGTAAGCATCGAAGAAGGAGTCTAGCTGATGAAGAAAGGATCAACCTTCAAATTTTAAATCAAAATATGATAGTTTATTTTTACACCATTGCCAGCTGTTGACATCGTTGGAGAAGAGGTCATCACCGTGAAGGAAGTCGGACGGGAGGGAGGGGGTTTGAAAAAAAAATAAGAGGAAAGGCCCACCCAAATCAAGTCAATGAATAGGTGCAGCCAAAATTGCCGCGTGAAAGAAAATAAGAGGAAGCAGAGAAAACCATCCTGCCGAAGAATCCCAAGATCCAGAAAGGACAAGACGCTGGGTTCCGAAGGGACACAGAGTCCCGGTGCATGAAAAAGACTGGTTGCTTCCAGTCGAGCCTTATCGTAAAAGGTCCGAGCATTTTCGATCCACTGTTTTCAGCAAGAAAGCAATCAACTGGCCTTCTTCCATGACTTTTTGACATTTCAATGTAGCAATCATTTTCTGCAACAAAGTCCACACGGGTGGGTCAACTTTGTTAAGAATAATTTGTATTTTTTAAAAATATTTCTACAAAGATAAAAGAATTATTATAATAATTTATGTTTTTTTAAAAATGTCTCTTACTATTTTTTAGATGAATTTAATATGTCTCTTCTATTTTCTAGTAGGGTTAAACATGACTCTTGATATTTTCTAAGAAGAGTTAACGTAGAATTTCAAGAGTTATGTATTGGCTTTATAATTAGCTATGTAATATGAAGTTTTACGAAAATATTTTTCAACAATCTAAATAAGAAATACAATAGATATTTCTGCTCTTCTTCTTTAGATTGCTTAAGTAACAATATTTTGTTACATTTTCAACAAATTTGGTACCAGAGCTAAATGTTCCTATATCTATTTCCTTTCATAAGCCTTCTATCTTTCTCCAAAAATTTCTACAAACCTAATTTCAACAACATTTATGTTGCTGCCAAGTCACGTTCCTTGAACGTCGGGTAACAGAGTGGATCCGAAGGACGGTGAGGATAGTTCGGGAATCTTCTAACGCCTCCTCTTCAATGGGATTCTTACAAGAAAATCTTCAATGATCGGTTGCACCGATGAGGACCCTCTAACACTCAAGTGAGCAACTTGGAAAACAGTGATGAATAGTGCACCAAAAGATTTTAGCTAAAAAAACTTGGAGTTTCAATCTCTTCTCTCATTATGAACGAAGGTTCTTATACCTGTCCGAAAATCTCCTTTATCCGCTTTTGAAAGGTTGTTGGTTTCGAGACGTTATTGTCTAGTAGCGGGCAGATGGCAAGGTTGACAGAGATAGACCACAATAATTCCTGAGTTTGTCAAGAATAGTCCTGCCTGTTAGCCTCCTGCCAAATGCAGCGTCACAGATGATAGCTAAAACTCAGCCAATCACATCCAATCCTATATGCTTATATTCCACATGCTATCAATTAGATTACATTCACATTTTCAATCCTATAACTCAAACACCTTAATCCACTAACATTCAATTTCACAAGTTTAAGATACCTTGGAAAGCCCATGCCACTCTAATTCCACATAATTTTTTTATATTTTAAAAATTTTATATTTGTAATATTCTATTACTATCTTTTCCTTAATTTCATTGTTAACAAAAATCTATTATATATGATTAATTGAAATTTATTTAAATAACCAATATATAATTTTAATGCAAAATATTAATTAGTTAAAAGAAATAATACATCGGTTATTTTATTCTTTTAAACTAATTTTATATAATAAATATTTAAAAATATAAACATTATAAAAATATAATAAGCTAAACTGTAAGGGCGACGATTTGAGAGTCAAAATGAATTTTAAGCAAAAAATTGAGGATCAAACGCACATTGCTACGTTTTTCTTTGTTTCTTTCTTTTTTCTCTATTTCTTGTTCCCGGCACTGCTCATGCTACCTACCCGCTGGCACCCTCCCTCCTCGTCACATTGCTATGTTCACGTGCGAGCACAGTGCACCGCCTCGCAAGAAAAAATTTTGTCCGTTTTCCATCACGTGCATGCGCGAGGGGGACAATTGTCGCCCCCGGATTCTTGGTATCCGTAGGAAGGCACCGGTCCGGACTCGGAGGCACAACGGTGTCCCACTTTCTTGCCTCCAGATCTATCGGATTTATTCTTAATTTAATTCGCGTAGGTACCCCATAATTTTCACTGTAGTGTGAAAAGAATACTTTATGACAAAACGAAAGAATCTAAGGGCTTGGGGACGCAGAGAACGTGAGTCGCAGCGGGCGGCAGAGCTGTCGTAGCCTTGAGATCCACACCAGAGTTATTCTTAATTTAATTCGTGGTAGGTACCTGTTGTTCAATACCAATCACAAGATTCACTGCACGGTACTGCGGTGCTGGTGTTCCGTCCATCAATATATATATATATATATATATATATATTATGTCATCTTGCGGTAAGTAGGATTTTTTTTTGGTTCGTATATAAAAGCCAATGCGTCTTGATCAGAGTACTTTATGACAATCGGTCTTAAATATTTTTAAGTTTAAATTAAGATTTATTTTGATGCGAACTTCGTTTGAGATCAATCTGTATATTATTCTTAAAAAGCAATCCACGCGAGTTGTTGAGCTTCTTTAAAAAAAGAAAAAAGACAAAAAAATAAATAAATAAACTAGTAGTACTAACAATCCTCACTAACTTCTAGGTGCATTTGGTGTTGCCATGTGAGCTGCATGTTACATGCTGGCATGTCATCGATATGCTGTAACTAGAAAGATAAAAGAATTGCTATAATAATTTATGTTTTTTTTTAAAATGACTCTTTCTGGCGCTAGATGCCGCCAGTGAAGGTGGATCATCGGATCGTGGAGAAAATCTCAGGCAACAGTTCTTAACAGATACTTCCATTAATGTTCTTCTGCTTTACCCGACGGATTGGAAGTTAAAATAGTAGTTTATTGGGACCCATGTCGAGCGTGGAAAGTGGAAACTCGTGCCCTTTTTCTATCGCAAACTTGCAGAAATTATCGATGCGTGAATCTATCTGCCGTTAACGGAACGGTGTACATATCTTACTATCCATCCCGCTGCTATCTGTACTTATGGTTTTTGAAGATGGAATTGATTAAATTGATACTACGTACGCTGATTGAGCATCTCCTTCGTAGGGATGCAACTTGGATTGAATTCAATTCGAATCCGATCCATCAAATCTATTTATAACAGTGTTTAAAGTCATGTTTGTCTAACCCAAATCCGAAAGATCCGGATTTAATTCGATCTGATTTGCAATTAATCCAAGTTAGGATTGATCGCAATCCGAACCCGAGATAATCCGAATCCGAGAGTTATCCAAACGAGAATAACTTATCGGCATCAGATTTTTTGAAGCTTTGAAGGCGCAAATTGGATCGGACGAGATGGCTAACTTAAGAGCGAGGAGGGCAAGGTCATCGATTGCAGGCGAGAAAAAGGACAAACATAAAGGCGAACCACCCGTACATTTCGTTTCGCTTCCTGGTTTTTTTTTTCTTTATTTACGGCACCTCCTCCTCTTCTTTGTTTTAGTTAAGATTTTTTTAAAAAATACAATGTTAAAGCCCCGAGTCCAGCTTATGCATTAGGCAAGGGATTTTATTTTTTCATCTTTGGGATCCATAATTTCGTGTTTATTTACTTTCGAAAAAGCATTTTATTTTATTTTCTCATCAACCCGAATTTCAACTCGAACCCGATTTTTAAAAATAGGGTTAGGATTGAGGTTTTACAAATAGGGTTAGGGTTAGGATTATGGTTGACATTTTACAAATAGGGCTAGGATTGAGGAAAATCTGAGTTTCATGAGCCCGAATTGCACCCCTACTCCTTCGGTGTCCTTATTTTTACTAGCTTGCACATTCGAATAAAAAATGAATAAATGAAGAATATTCGAAGTATATTAATCAAGGGGAAAAAAAAGGGCAAAGTCGTCTCGTTCAACCAAATTCCCATCCATTACTCAACATCAAACTTAATATTGTCTTTTAGAAAATAATCCTCTTGTGGGCTAAATCCAATCCGTTGTTGGATCAGTATGGAGTTTTTGATCAAGTTCAAGGTCAGGACTATATATCTCAAACGTACTTTCAATTTGGGCGGATATGGTTAAATCCAATAATCCACCACCATCTCTTAGTCTAGCATATTCAATAAAAAACTCAACACGTTTCACGCATGGTTAACGTAAAGGATAGTGACCTTGAGAGATAGGATTAAATATAAGAGGCTCGGCGGGGCATCATATATATGCCAAACAAAATGAACATAAACCCTAATTAATTAGTTTCCACTTTGGATCAGCTACGTGCTTTTTTTTATTATATTTTGAGAAAGCGATATTAAATCGGAGCTATGTGGTAAAAAGTCTCTGGGCGGACTACCAGCTTAACAAGTCTGCTTTTTCTTTTTCCCATTTGGAAAAATAGAGAAGTGAGGGCCAGGAGGGAAACAAAGAAGCGTGGCAGAACGGAGAGAGCTGATGAGGAGAGAGACGAGATCACGGACTCGATAGAAGAAAAGATTCAGATGTGAGAGAGACCAGAGAAGCGGAGGTGAGGGAGATCTCAAACATAAGAAAGTCGTGAGGGTGACGGATATATATATATATATATAGGAGGCAGAGTGCAGATGGAAGGCGCACGGAGAGAAGCAACAGCCGGAAGGGATCTTGGGAGGTCTATGTTAGGGCTTATACCTTGATGAATAGCAATGGGATTCCCAGTTGAACAAGAACTAGAACTAAGGATTTCTAATCCTGTTAGGTTTAGACCTTGATGAATAGCAATGGGATTCCCCATTGAACAAGAACTAGAACTAAGGATTTCTAATCCTGTTAGGTTTAGACCTTGATGAATAGCAATGGGATTCCCAGTTGAACAAGAACTAGAACTAAGGATTTCTAATCCTGTTAGGTTTACTTCTTGAAAAGGAGGAAGATGGGGAGGAGAAAGAAAGGGCTGCCGCCCTATGATGAGAGAAGGGAATTTTTGGAGAAAAGAATCTGTTCTCTCTTCCTTCCAAACCCTAGAGACTAGGGTTTAAATACATCCACGAAGTGGGCCAGGCCCAGACTCAACAAAAAAACTCCCATGGACTAAACCAATGAGATTAAACTAATCCCCAAGCCCGTGTACACCCGTGACTTGATTTAATCTCAACCCTTGGACTCAAACCCAGCCCAATACAAGTTAGCCCACCTGGGCCTTAATAGCACCACACCAGGCCCAACAATCTCCACCTTGGTGCTTTCAAGGCCTCAGCACGTCCACTGTGTCCATCAGCTTTAACAACGAAATACACTTTTGAAAACTGTCCCGTGGAAGAACCTTAGTCAGTGCATCTGCTGGATTTTCTTTGGTGTATACCTTCACCAGCTCCACCTCACCATCTTCCACCAGCTCTCTGATCCTGTGGTATCTGAGGTCAATGTGCTTCGTCCTGGCATGATAGACTGCATTCTGCGCAAGCATCAGAGCACTCTGGCTGTCACTATGCGCCTGGACAACCTTCTGATCAAGTCCCATCTCCAGCATCAAGCCCTTCAGCTAAAGAGCTTCCTTTGCTGCCTCTGTGATACCTATGTATTCTGCCTCCGTGGTAGATAAGGCTGTGATGGGCTGCAGACATGATCTCCACGATACTGGACCACCAAACAGGCTGAACACAAAGCCTGTTGTGGATCTCCTAGTGTCCACATCTCCACCAAAGTCTGCATCCACATACCCATATAACTGCCCACGAGCCTCCTTGGATAAGTTGGATCTCTCAGCACCTTCTTGCTGTCCATAGTAAATACCAACCCCAACTGTACCTACCAAGTACCTAAAGATTCCCTTTAGTGCTCGCCAGTGCTCCCTGCCAGGGTGCGCCATGAACCTGCTCACCTGGCTCACTGCATGGGCTATGTCTGGCCTACAACATACCATGGCATACATAAGGCTCCCAACACCAGAAGCATATGGTACCTTCTCCATCTCCTGAGCCTCCACCTCAGTCTGTGGTGACATTGTCTTCGATAAGAAAAAATGTGCTGCCAAAGGTAGTGCTGTCGGTTTGGCATCCTTCATCCCATATCACTCCAGAATCTTTTTAATGTAGCCACCCTGACTCAGATGCAGCACACCTTTGGATCTATCTCTGATGATTTCCATCCCTAGGATCTTCCTGGCTGGCCCCAGATCCTTCATCTCAAACTCCCGAGACAAAGCTATCTTCAGTTCCTGTACAGCCTTCTCACTCTTGCATGCTATCAGCATGTCATCTACATACAAGAGTAAGTACATCCTAGACCCATCATCCAGAGATTTAACATACACACAAGAATCATGCTCACACCTGGAAAGTCCAATGCTCCTAACATAAGTGTCAAATCTCTTGTACCACTGCCTCGGCGACTGCTTCAGCCCATACAGAGATTTCTTCAGCAAACAGACTTTCCCATCTGATCTTGGTTCTCTAAACCCTGGTGGCTGCTCCATGTAGATGCTCTCCTCCAAATGACCATGGAGGAATGCTGTCTTCACATCCATCTGCTCCAGCTCCAAGTCCTGAGCTGCTACAATACTCAATAATAGTCTGATGGAAGTGTGCCTGACAACTGGAGAAAATATCTCACCATAATCGATGCCTTCTTTCTGAGAGTATCCTTTGGCCACTAGTCTTGCCTTATACCTGATACCCTCTTGTTCTGAAGCTCCTTCCTTGCGCTGATAAACCCATTTACAACCAATGGGTTTCTTTCCTTGTGGCAGCTGGACCACCTGCCACGTATTATTGCTGTGAAGAGACTGCATTTCCTCTGCCATAGCATGGATCCACCTATCTCTATCCTGACTTTCCATAGCCTCCTCATAGGTGAAAGGGTCTCCATTCGCTGTCACCAGGGCATATGACAACGAATCCTCAAAGCCGTATCGAACTGGTGGTCGCACGTTCCTCCTGGGCCTTTGCTGTGCGATCCCAGTATCAGTCCCCTGTCCAGCTGCATCCTGCTGAACTCCCTGGCTTCTACCCCCTCTGTCAGTCCTCTCCACCTGAATCTCAAATCCTCCTGGTCCACTAGCAAATGGCACAACTGTATAGGAGGTTGTCTGACTAGTTTTACCGTGTTCTACCTCCTGTAGTCCCTGCTGTGCATCCATGCCACTTCTGTTCTGGAGGATTGAGCTCTCATCAAAGGTTACATCTCTGCTGATGACAACCTTCTTCTCCAAGGGGTCCCATAGCCGATACCCCTTGACTCCTCGCGGGTAGCCTAGACCAATAAGTATGTATGTATGAATATATATGTATAGGTCCATGTACATACAAAAATGTGCGCCTATATATATATATATATATATATATATATATATATATATATATATATATATATATATATATATATATATATATATATATATATATATATATATATATACATTCATATGTACGTAGGTATTACTCACTTGTGTTGTGTTTGAATTTTTAGGAATAATTAATTTAAGATAAAAATTTTAAAATCAAATTCTTTGTTTAGTTACTCTATAGAAAGATTTTTGAATCAAAATTTTATAAAATTTATATTTTTTTAGAATTTACAAAATTTTCTAAGTGATCATTTATAAATTTTACATGCTTCATTTACAAATCCCTCCTCAAAATCCTTTTGAAGCAGTCAAAATATTTAATTTTATTTACATTCCAAAACATTTACATAAATATTTCAAATATTTTATTTACCAAAATTATATAATATCTATTTTATCTTACATATAAATATTTTTAATATTTATGAAATTTTATTTTATTGTATATATTTTACATATTTAGTATATTATTGATTACATGAATATCTATTTTACTTAAAATACTAATATTTTATTATATTTACATAAATATTAATAATTAATATTAAATAAATATTATGTCATTTATTTATTTATATTTCTTACACATATTATTAATAATATTAATTATTAATAGAAATACTATTAAATTAAAATATTTGAGTAACTAAATTACTATTTAATCTATAGTTTACATAATAAAATTTTACTTATGTATTTTTATATAATAACAATAATATTTATAAATCTTGTATGATTAATATATTTTATAAATGTCTATAAAATAAAATTTTTAAGAGAAAATATTTATAATAAAAAAAATTTAGTAAAACATTTATAATATTTATAAATATATTTATTATATTTTAAAATAATTTTTATTTAAATATCAATTAATATAAATATATTAAATATATTACCAATAACTATATAAATAATAATAATAATAATTAGTAAATGTTTTTTAATATATATATTGTAAAAATATAAAAATATACAATAATGTTGATATTACTTTTTAATATAAACAATGAAATATTAATATTTAAAAATAATATTAAAGTATTGATGAGTATTATAAAAGTACATATTCAATATTTATTATATAAATATTCAATATTTATATTAAAATATTTATGTAAGTATTATTGAAAAATATTTATAAAAGATTTTACAATCTTTGGATAAAATATCAATTTTAGTAACAATCATCTAAATAAAAATTTGTGAACTTTTGAAACTCTTAAGCACATCATTTTGAAATGCTGCATTTCAAAATTCTATGAATTTTTAAAATATCTCATCCAAGTGCAACCTTAGGCCCTTGGACACTTAGTTATAGATTCTAATTTTGTCTTCTAATCTTTCATTGAAATATAGTATAATAATGTAAGAATTGATAATAAATAAAAGGCTTCAATAGTTAAATTTCTGTCGAATATTAAGCAATGAATTTCGATGATAGCTAGTATAAACTCTTATGATTGATATCAACATCATTAGCATAATACACATGATGAATGGAGAAATTTATATAAGTCAATGTAATAACACTTTAATCCTTGTCCCATGCAATGTGCAAGATACATTTTTTTTTTTCATTTTTTCAACATTATTTAAATGTAATATAAATTATAATAAATAAAATTTCATTGATAGTTGTGTCAATGCAACGGATGAAGTTTCATCTTCGTAGTTACCATCACATGATATGGATGTATAGTATTTTACTTTCTTTTTTCTTATTATTTTGAGATATAATATTAGGGTATAACAAACTATAACAAAAAAAAAAAAGATTTTGATAGTCATTTTTATATTATACATTAAATAATGAACTCATGAACGTTGATTAAATATTTGGTATTTTGTTTTTTAAATATATATAATAGATGTTATCCGGCCGGAACCTCAGATACTGATCCAACAGGTAAACGACGTCCAAACCGCGACCATTTATTGACCCCTACTCCAACTACTCCAACGCACTTCTGCACGGAAGAAACGTGATGCCCTCTCCCGTGCGTCACCACAGACGTCACGCTCGCCATCGTCCCACGCTCTATTTAAGCCACCTTCCTGGTTTCAATTCATTATTAGCAGCAAAGGAAAAAAAATGGAGCAACGCCCACAGCAACATTTCCTTGTAGTGACCCACTCGGCCCAAGGCCACATCAACCCGGCCCTGCATCTTGCCCGGCGTCTTGCTCGCACCACCGGCGCTCATGTCACCTTCTCCACCGCCATCGCCGCTCACCGCAACATGTTTCCAGCCTTGTCGAAACCCGAAGAAGAGGAAGTGGAAGATGGCCTCCTCTCCTACATCCCTTATTCCAACGGTTACGACAACGGTTTCAAGAATGCTGCTGGCACTGATCATGACATCGATGAAGTCATCGTGTCCAAGATCAAGCTCGTCGGATCCAAAACTCTCTCCATTATCATCGACAAACTTGCTGCACGCGACCGCCCTGTGACCTGCGTGATCTACACCATGCTCCTCGTTTCCTGGGCTGCCGACGTCGCTCATGATCATGGCATCCCCACTGCCATCTACTGGATCCAGCCCGCCACTGCCTTTGCTATCTACTACCACTATTTTCATGGCTACGACAAGCTCATCGCCTCCCACAGCCAGGACCCATTATTTACGGTGAACTTAATGGGGCTGCCGCCGCTCCGAATTCGTGACCTTCCATCCTTCATCATCGCCAATTCCGACGATCGCTACTATGCGGTTCTCGTCGATTTCAGAGAGCTATTTGAGATGCTGGATCGGGATCAAAAGAGCTCGAAGCCAAGAATCCTGATGAATACCTTCGACGCAATAGAGGCTGATGCAATCAAGGCAGTTGATGATGGCATGGACATCATCACCATAGGGCCAATCTGGCAATCCCTTCAGGACTCAAAAGTCGACGCGGGTATTTTTAAGCTGGATAGCAAGGGATACATGGAGTGGCTGGACTCGAAGCCGGAGAGATCGGTGGTGTATGTGTCATTCGGGAGCCTCTCGGTGTTAAAGAAGCAGCAACTGGAGGAGATTTCATGGGGGCTGAGGGAGAGTGGGAGGCCTTACTTGTGGGTGGTGCGGAAGGACAACAGAGAGGAAGGGTTTGAGCTGGATGACGGCGAGAATATTAATGGGATGGTGGTGGAGTGGTGCTCCCAAATGAAGGTGCTGTCCCACCCATCGGTTGGATGCTTCGTGACCCACTGCGGATGGAATTCAACCTTGGAGAGCTTGATGTGCGGGGTGCCGACCGTAGGGGTGCCGCAGTGGTCGGACCAAGGGACAAACGCGAAGCTGGCGGAGATGTGGGGGACGGGGGTAAGGAGTGAGACCAACAAAGAGGGTCTGTTGGAGAGGGGGGAGTTGAAGAAGTGTTTGGATGTTGTCATGGGCGAAGGGGAGAAGGGGGTGGAGATCAGAAAAATGGCAGGAATTTGGAAGGACAAGGCGCAGGATGCCGTCCGTGAAGGAGGATCATCGGATCAGAATCTCAGGGCTTTTTTGGATAAAGTCGCAACCCAAAATTGATATTTGGGAATGCCATGGATGTTCAAATTATGTTGAGGTTTGTAGTAGTTTATCCTGGCATGAAAATTCATCTCGTAGAAAACTACTTTGTCCCGTTGCAATAATAATTGCCCTTTATCATGCATGATTCTCAACAAAGCTTGTTTTGTCGCATTGTTAATTATTTAACATTCAAGTGTGAAATTGTCAAATAAAGAATAGTCGAAAGGTTTTATCTAACCCTAACCCGTCCTGTTCAACCAAAATCTCATCCACGTACGTGCTGAAATCAAACTTAAATATCTGAAAAACAAAACACTTAAAAAAAAAAAAACTTATGATGCGTTTTGGAATCTATATAGACGTTGATTAGCATATTTGGTAAACCTTCGGTCTGCCACATGATTGTATTTTTTTTTCCCGCCACATGATAATATTTAATAAAAAAAAGTTAAAGAAAGCATATGGTTTATGTTTCTTGAGCACGCTTTCTTTAGAAGGTCTCTTCTTTTCAATATAAATAATCTTCAATTTTTCTCTTCTTTAAATTTCAATTCTTTTTATTTTCTTCTATGCATCATTCTTTTTTTATTTTTTTATTTTCTCTTTTTTAATACATTGGTGCTTCAATCTCTATTTTTTCTAATTTTCTTTCCTTCTATTATTGCAAACATGGTTTACATGAAAAAAAAAAAAAATTTGTTAAGTTTTGCAATTTATGCCATCATGAATAGAAAATAATTGGTCCTGTGCATGGCACGGGTTCCATGCTTGTTAATACAATTTTTACTATTTTCTATTCATTGGTTTTTAACATTCGACAATGAGATAACATCTATGATAACAATAAATAATTTAAAAAATAAAACATATCAATAATAATTTATATATAAATATATAATTGCTATATCTCTTTTTTTTTAGATCTACTATTAAATATAGGTATAAAATTTTAATTTAATTCAAGTTCAGATTTGGATCTTAAAGTATTTGGAAAGGATTAAATTTGATGTACTAATAGCATAAGCGGCAATTTTGCCTTTTGCTCTTCGTCATGGCTTTTTTTTTTTTTTTGGAAGAAAGAGAGCTTTAGTAGTGTCGTGGAATAATACTTCTCTAGCATCCATAGATAAAAAACTAGTAAGTTGAACATGAGGCATTCTATACCATACATATAACAAGGGTTATAAGAGTTTATGAAAAATTGGCAAAAGGTTGCTCTGTTACCTTCATGGTATACATGCCGATCTATCGCAGAATGTCTAAAAGAATATGGTTGTTTGACAATATTTTTCAACAGAAAATGCAAGATCGAAGGAGAGATATTACTAGATTGAATCCATTTGATTACCATACTAAAATCTCCTTCATAAAATGATGAGAAGAGTAGGTAGAAAGAGTAAGCTAAAGATCATGCTAGACATTCATCAATTTTGCTTGAGGAACATAAACTTGAGAAGAAGGAATGCCCTAGCAGGAAGAAAAAACCTCTATCTCTAAGAAGAAAACCAATATGCCTGCATGCTTCTCATGGAAGAGCCATCAAAATCTAACTTTAGCCAATCCGATGGAGGGGACGACCAAGAAATAAGGACAGGAGATGAGTGCCTAATTGAAATAGGCAAAAGGATGTCCCTAGTTGCTAGCCCGATGATCAGTGTGAGATGCCTGAAAAAAATCAGATGTCATACTTTGGGCCTGCAAAAGAATAAAATGCGAATTTACGGTGAAATAGTGCCACATCCATGCTTTTTCCAAATGCACCAGAACAAATGATTAAATTAAGACTTCCTCCATCAATGCCCCAGTGAAGGGGAAGGACCGCAAATATAGATTATGATCTTTTTCATAGTGAGCCAATTAATGCCTACATCAGCATTAGCAATATTTAAAATAGGAGTAGACCTTGGATACAAGAGGAACAGGTTGTCCATAGTCTCATCCTCTAAGGAAGAATGACAGCTAGAAGGAGAAATGGATGGAACCTGATCAAAGAGAAGTTCAGCTGTGTCGAGACCATTGTTGATGAGGTGCCAAAGAAATAAGAAAACTCATTGAAAGCAACGAGCCACCACACTTTCCCGACCTAATGAGAAGGAGCTGGATAGAAGCATAAATTAGATTGATAAACCTCTCAAACAGATACCTTAACCTGATAATTACATCCTCATGCAAGAACATCGTCCAAATCAGAATGAACCATTGGAGTATGAGATATGGGGACGGCTAACTCAAGAGGGAAGAACTACTCAACTCAACGTAAATTCTAGGTCCCGTGAGGCGAGAAGAGAGAATCAACTGTAGAATGCACCTTAACATGCACCATCAATATTCATAATCAAAGGAAGGAAATGCATAGGAATTCCACAAAAACCATATATTATTATACCTGATGTGGCTAGTATAGCCACAAGGGCAAGTTCGGCAAAACATTAGATCGGCCCCGGCGTCTCCAAGCCCGCCGAGTTGGCCCCGACCATTCCTGATCGGCCCCGCTTGGCCCCGATGTCTCCAAGCCCGCCGAGTCGGCCCCGACCATTCCTGGTCGGCTCCGCTCGGCCCCGGCGTCTCCAAGCCCGTCGAATCGGCCCCGACCATCCCTGGTCGGCCCCAATCGGCTCCGGCGCCTCCAAGCCCGCCGAGTCGGCCCCGCCCCAGCACCTCCTGGTCGGTAGAGTTGGCCCTGACCATCCCTGGTTGGTACAGCTCAGCCTCGGCGCCCTCAGGAGAGTCAAGGCACCCCCGATTTCTCCAAGTCGACCCCAGTACATCCCTGGCAGTTCAGGCCGCTATCTTTCTGACCTGCGCCACCTGACAACATCAGATCCAACTACCCACTGGCCACGCCGCTGATGGGACTGGACCAAACTACCTGATAGCCCCACTGGCTGATGGGACATAGCCCACCAACCACCATTTTTTTCCTCTCCGATGGGACAGGACCCACCAACCGACCCAAATTCATGCAACCCCCAAGAACTCCGCGGACATTCCTTTTTCACGGAATCTCAGGTGGTCATGCAAGTGTCAACCCCCTATAAAAAGGTGAATTCACTCAATAATCAGGTACGACGAAAAACTTAGAGACTTGCTATCCCAATACCCAAGGAAAATTCCTCCTCTATGTGGACTCTTCTCCTCCTAAAAAGAGCTCATTCGAGCTCTTCTTCAGCTGTGACCTCGGTTGCTAACTTAAGCGTCGAAGGGTCCCCACCGGAGTATCCCTCCGATCCTGGGACTTTTTGCAGGCAGCCTGGTGAAATAAGGATCTGCTAATCAATCTGCTTCCTTCTCCCAACATTCAGAATCAGTGATCGGGCGTCATCAGATTGGCGCGCCAGAAAGGGGGGCTCAGGGTTCCCTGTGTTACATATCGGCAAACTTTTGCTCCCCCCTCTTTTCTTCTTCAAGCCATGGTGGTGACGCAAGCTCAGGACGCTTCCATCAGCTGTCCAGCGGGGTTTCCCCCACCAGTTAGGCAGCAAGAGGCCAAACCCCCTGCTACCGATCCTTCCGTCACCTGTCCACCACCAGATGCAGCTGTCCAAACTGCAGAGCAACTAGCGACTCTCACCCAGCAAGTCCAAACTCTCACCGCTATGGTCCATGGACTCCAGCAGCAACAGTCCGTGGCCACCCAGCATCAGACTGCTCCCTCCGCTAGTCAGCAGTCATTAAGGGGAGTCTCTCCTCAGCGAGAAGCCGATCGTCGTCAGGTTTCCCCTAAGTTTTCCCTAGGAAGCCTCGTCGTGAGCCCCCCAAGTGGTCATGGTCCCCTAATTGTGGTCCCAGCAAATTTCCTCCCGAGCCGCATCATCAGGAGGAACCAAAGCGGAAGTCCCGGCTCCCGCATCCTTCTCCTTCTTTTTCTTCCTCTTCTTCCTCCTCCGAGCCATCTCGGAGGGCCCCGATAATCAGCTGCCAGGCGAAGGAGCATCTGGACGAGTACAATAGGCGACTGGATGAGCTTGCCAGGAAGATCAATCATCAACCGGAGGAGGAGTTTGACACCCGTCCTCCTTACACCCACCGGATATTGGAGGAGCCTATCCCCTCCATATTCTGTTTTTCCAGATAGATTCGTACGATAGTACAACAGATCCTCTCGACCATCTCGAGAGTTATAAAGCAATGATGCAAGTCCAAGGCGCTTCGGACGCCCTTCTCTGCAAAGCCTTTCCCGCCACTCTACGAAGGCCGCTCGCGCGTGGCACTCGCGCATATCCCCTTACAGCATCGACTCCTTTCAAGAGCTGGAGAGGGCCTTTCTGGCATATTTCGATGCCTGCTGGTGGATTCCAAGAGTGGCGGATACCCTCTTCTCCGTGCGTCAGAAGGAGGGGGAGGCACTACGGGACTGTGTCCCGGTTTAAGGCCGCCGCCCTCGAAGTTTACCATCTCGATGATGTGGTGGCAACGCTAGCACTGAAGCGGGGACTCCTCCCGTCCCGCTTCACCTTTTCCTTGGATAAGAAGCCCCCAAGTTCCTACTCCGACCTCCTCCTCCGGGCTCAGAAGTACATCCGTACGAATGAAGCTGACTTCAGCCGCCGAGAATCCTTGAGGAGCTCCAGCCATAAGCCCGCTCACCCCGAGCCGAGTGGACCCCCTCGATACCGGCGGTCCGACCAGCCTTGCCGATCCGACAACAGGTATCGAAGCCCCGTTCCTGATGAGAGCAAGCTCACACCCCTTCTTGCCCCTCGATCTCACATCCTAATGGAGATCGAGGGCAAGCCTTATCTCCAGCGCCCTCCTCCTATGAAGAAAGGTCCTCCCCGTGACAAGAGCGTTATTGCCGATTCCATCGGGATTACGGCTACGACACCGACAGTTGCTTCAGTTTGAAGCGGGCCATAGAGGAACTCATCCAGCGGGGCTACCTTGGAAAGTATGTCCAAAAGCGCCGCAGCCACCACCGGCCCTCATGGGGCCTCCATCTATTCAAGCCACCATCGATAACACTCCCACGGAGCGGACAGTCGGGATGGTGTCCTGGGGGGCAGCTCCTTCGTCCAAGCGCCCGAGGGGGGAGGAGACACCGAATAATATAATTTCTGGGAGGGAATCTGCTGTTGTTGAAAATGTAAACAATAAAGGCATCGTCGTCTCTATGACGATTGCCAAGCACCCTGTAAAGAGGATATTGGTTGATAGTGGCAGCTCAGCTGACATCCTTACCTACGATCCATTTGTTCGGATGGGATTATCTCTTGATTCCCTTCGCCCTGTGGTGGCTCCCGTAGTCGGGTTCACAGGGGACTCAGTAAAAGTCGAGGGTGAGATATGTTTGCCCGTGACGGCCGGAGCGCCACCGCGCCAAAGCACAGTGATCATGAAGTTCTTGGTTGTAGGTGTCCCCTTGGCATACAATGCCATTCTCGGGTGTCCAGGCCTCAATCTTTTGGATGCAGTTATCTCCACCCGACGTTTACTGGTGCAGTTCCTCACTGGTGAAGGAGTCGTAGAGATGCGCGGCGAGACCAGCCCAGTCCTGCCTTGTTATCACGCGGCGTCAAGTCCTTTGGAAGCTGAATCAACTTTAGAAGCGCCTGATCCCAGAGATTCCAGCAAGGGAGGAGAACCAGCCGAGCACCTCCTAACTTTCCCTCTTGGGGATGACCCGGCGAGGACCGTGCGTGTTGGCGGACTCCTTCCCCTGGAGGACCGGAAGCACCTCTTAACCTTCCTATGGGCTAACTCGGACGTTTTTGCTTGGTCGGCGTCTGACATGCCCGGCATCCCTCCAGAGGTGATCACCCACAAGCTCAACATTGACCCGAGGCACCGTTCAATCCGCCAAAGAAAGAAAAGCTTCGCTCCTGACCGACAAAAGGCTATCGATGAGGAAGTCAACAAGCTGCTCAGCACCGGCCACATCCAGGAGGCACATTACCCTAGCTGGCTGGCTAACATGGTCATGGTGCGAAAGGCAAGCAGGAGCTGGAGAATTTGTATTGACTTCACTGACCTTAACAAGGTGTGTCCAAAAGACAGTTTTCCCCTGCCAAGGATAGATCAGCTGGTGGATTCCACCTCCGGGCATGAGCTCCTCAGTATCATGGATGCCTTCTTCGGATATAATCAGATAAGGATGGACCCCAATGACGAGGAGCACACATCCTTTGTGACAGAGAAAGGCATTTATTGCTACAAAGTGATGCCTTTTGGCCTTAAGAATGCAGGGGCAACCTACCAGAGGTTGATGAATAGGGTGTTCCAAGATCAGCTAGGCCAGAATATGGAGGTCTATGTGGATGACATGCTGACAAAGAGCACCCGCACCTCCAATCACGTCTCCAACTTAGAGGAAACCTTCAACAACCTCCGTCGTTTCCAAGTCAAGCTGAACCCCAAGAAGTGTGCTTTCGGGGTCACGGCGAGCAAGTTCCTGGGTTTTATGGTGACCCAGCGGGGGATCGAGGCAAACCAGAGAAGATCAGCGCCATCCTTGACATGAGGCCACCATCCAGCAAGAAGGAAGTGCAGCAACTGACGAAAAGAGTGGCGGCTCTGAGTCGTTTCCTCTCCAAATCGGCCGAGAGGTGTTTACCCTTCTTCAAGGCCCTGCAGAAGGTGAACAGCTTCGAGTGGACAGACGACTACCAGAGAGCCTTCGATGGGTTGAAGGATTTCTGTCCTCTCTGCCGCTCCTGTCTAAGCCAAGGGATGGGGAAAGCCTTTTCCTCTACCTTGCCGCTTCTCCAGATGCCGTTAGTTCGGTCTTGGTGCGTCTTGACACTGGCGGGACCCAAAGACCCGTCTATTATGTGAGCAAGGTCCTCCATGACACAGAAGTTAGGTACTCCAAGACAGAGAAAGTTATCTTCGCCCTGATAGTCTTCGCCCGACGTCTCCGCCCATACTTTCAAGCCCATCCCATCGTGGTGCTCACGGACCAGCCCCTCCGAGCCATCCTGGTCCATCCGGATATCTCAGGCCGACTCGCCAAATGGGCTATCAAGCTAGGAGAGTTCGACCTCTCCTTTTAGGCACGACCGGCTCTGAAGTCCCAAGTTTTAGCTGACTTCCTGTTGAGTGCACTTGGGCAGATGAGGCGACTGAGGAAGTTACCAAGGAACAGCGCGAGCCCGAACCAAGCGGTGATGGAGAAACTTGGATCCTTCATGTGGATGGCGCAACAAATTCTCAGGGAAGTAGCGCCGGCCTCATTCTCGCCGAGCCGAACGGAGAGAGGACGGAATGCGCCCTGCGGTTTCTATTCGAAGCCACCAATAATTAAGCTGAGTACGAAACCCTGCTGGCCGGATTAAGGCTAGCCCAGGAGTTCGAGATAAGGCGTCTCAGGGCTTTCACAGACTCGCAACTTATCTTCGAGCAAATCAATGGAGAATATGAGGCGCGTGACCCTGTTATGACTCAGTACTTGGGCAAGGTTCGGCTCTTGACCTCCCCGTTAGCTTACTTCAGTATCAGTTACATTCCCGGAGTGAGAACGCCAAGGCCGACATCCTTTCTCGTCTGGCTACCTCTGCCGACGGCATGGCAAGGGACGCTTACATCGAATACTTAGAAAGGCCCAGCATAGAGGATGGCGGAAGTCCTCCCGCTCAATCAAGAGTCCACATGGATGGATGCCTACGTCCGCTATCTCACTGACGGCACTCTCCCTGATGATCGCAACGAAGCCAGGCTACTCAAGTGGAGGGCCTCCAAATTCATCCTCCTGGACAGGCGTCTATACAGAAGGTCATTCTCCTACCCCCTGCTCAAGTGTGTAGGACCCACGACGCCGACTACATCCTCAGAGAAATCCACGAAGGCATCTGTGGAAATCATCTGGGGGGCAGGTCCCTAGCCCAGAAGGCTCTCCGTCAGGGATACTTCTGGCTCACTATGAGAGGAATGCGGCCAAACTAGTTCAGAAGTGCAATGGTTGTCAGCGCCACGCGCACATCCAGCATCAACCATCCACCCTGCTGAACCCGCTCTCGGTCCCCTGGCCTTTCGCTCAATGGGGAATGGATATCCTTGGGCCATTCCCCCCAGCTTCAGGGCAGCGAAGATTCTTGCTAGTCGCCATCGACTACTTCACCAAATGGGTCGAGGTCGAGGCACTGGCTAAGATCACCGAAAGTAAGGTCAAAGCCTTCTTCTGAAGTCGATCATATGCCGTTTTGGCCTACATCATACCCTCATCACAGACAACGACCGTCAATTCAACAATGAAGCATTTAAGGCTTTCTGTGACGAGCTAGGCATTCATCACCGATTCACCTCTGTCGGCCACCCCCAAACCAACGGAGAGGCCGAGGTCATGAACCGCACCATCCTCAGAGGGCTCAAGACCCGGCTAGATGGGTCCTAAGGGTCGATGGGTGAAGGAACTCCCCAGTGTGATATGGGCTTACCACACGATCCCCAGGGCCCCAACGGGCGAGACTCCCTTCAGTCTCGTCTTCGGTTCTGAAGCCGTCATTCCCGTTGAGATCCGACTGCCCAGTCCGCACAAGGAGTCCTTCAACAAGGAAAACAACTCCGCACTGATACGGGCTAATCTAGACTTCATCGACGAAGCACATGACCGGGCGAGGCTGCGCATGGAGACCTTCGGTCAGCGAGTGCCAAGTACTACAATTCCAAAGTTCGTCCAAGGTCTTTCGCCGCAAAGACTTGGTTTTAAGGAAGGCTGAGGTATCCAAGCCTACAAAGAGGGGCAAGCTATCCCCCAACTGGGAGGGTCCTTATCGCATCGCCGAGACACTTCACCGGGGGGCATACAAACTAGAAGAGCTCGATGGGCGACCTATTTCACGTACCTGGAATGCGGATAACCTCCGCCAATTATCAATGATGTATTCCCCGAGAGTACAAGCAATAAAGGGGCCACTTCCGACGTCACAGCCTACTCTCCCCTGTATCCAAGGATCAGATCTCGCAAAAGAGCTTGTCGGCATCACGGCTAATGGGATACCACTCGGTCCTGGCACGGCGGTGCCCCGAGTCGGTTAAGACCCTAACAGCTCTATACCCGGTCGAGTCGCCCATTGGGCGGCGCACAAACCCCCAAGGTAGTTCTAAAGAAGCTCGTCGGCATTGCGGCTAACGGGACACCACTCAGCCCGCACGGCGGTGCCCTCGAGTCGGTTAAGACCCTAACAGCTTCGTACCTGATCGAGTCACCCTCGGGCAGCACACAAACCCCTGAGGTGGTTCAAAAGGAGCTCGCCAGCATCGCGGCTAACGGGACACCACTCGGCCCCGGCACGGCGGTGCCCCCGAGTCGGTTAAGATCCTAATAGCTTCGTACCCAGTTGAGTCACCACTCGAGCGACACACAAACCCCTGAGGTGGTTCAAAAGGAGCTTTCCAGCATCGCGGCTAACGGGACACCACTCGGCCTCGGCACAGCGATGCTCCTGAGTCGGTTAAGACCCTAACAGCTCTGTACCCGATCGAGTCACCACTCGGGTGGCACACAGACCCCCAAGGTGGTTCAAAAGGAGCTCTCCGGCATCATGGCTAATAGGACACCACTCGGCCCCGGCACGACGATTTTCCCGAGTTGGTTAAGACCCTAACAGCTCCATACCCGGTCGAGTCACCACTCGGGCGGCACACAAACCCCCGAGGTGGTTCAAAAGGAGCTCGTCGCCATTGCGGCTAACGGGACACCACTCGGCCCCGGCACGGCGGTGCCCCCGAGTCGGTTAAGACCCTAACAGCTCCATACCTAATCGGATCACCACTCGGGCAGCACACAAACCCCCGAGGTGGTTCAAAAGGAGCACGCCGGCATCGCGGCTAACGGAACACCACTCGGCTCCGGCACGGCGGTGCCCCCAAGTAGGTTAAGACCCTAACAGCTCTGTACCCGGTTGAGTCGTCACTCGGGTGGCACACAAACCCCCAAGGTGGTTCAAAAGGAGTTCGCTGGCATCGCGGCTAACGGGACACCACTCGGCCCCAGCACGGCGGTGCCCCCAAGTCGGTTAAGACCCTAACAGCTCCGTACCCGATTGAATCGCCACTTGGGCAGCACACAAACCCCCGAGATGGTTCAAAAGGAACTCGTCGGCATTGCGGCTAATGGAACACCACTCGTCCTCAGCACGACGGTGCCCCCCGAGTCGGTTAAGACCCTAACAACTCCATACCCGATCGAGTCACCCCTTATATGGAACCTAGACCATTGAGACGGCTCTAAAGGGCCTTGATTGGCCCTCATAGACTCCGAGTCAGCCGGCTCGGCCCCGACCTTTCCTGGTCGGCCCCGACCGGCCCAGGCATCTCCAATATTGACCGAGTCGGCATAGGCCTCCCCCGGTCAACCCCACTCGGCCTCGGCGTCCCCAAGTTGGCCGAGTCAGCCCCGACCATCTCTGGTCGGTCGCAGCACCTTCAAGATTAATCTTAGCACTAAGTCGCCCATGGATCATTCTGAGCCTTCAGAGGATTCATGTGTAGATGAGTCTCCCTTCGAACAATCTACAACGACATAAGGCATCTCGAGTGACCTTCCTCCACATAGCCGGCTTACATCCTGGAGACGCATTCGAGCATTGGCAAGTCCAAAACTGCGATTCGGCTACGACATTGTCAATATGCGCAACATTCAAAGTTGAGAAAATATTTCAGAAGGAAAGCCCTCCCCCCTTCACCAATAGGTACGGGACCCATTCAATCGTTGGTTGCGTAGTAAGGCGTTTTTCCCAAAGGAAGAAGGAACAGATGAAGCAAAATGTAAAGAAATTTCGGCAAAAATGTTCTTCTTCATTAACAATTGAAGGGAAGTACAAAATTTGGCCTAAGGCCGGTTACACGAATCAAAGAAAAAGAAAAATGAGTGGTGGATCCTCAAGGTTCGCTTGGGCCGGGCTTCTTCTCGTTCTCCTTCTCTGCTGGCTCCTCGTCAGACTCCCCAGGCTGGATTTCATCAAGCTCAGAGATGTTCATCTCGAGGGCCGTAGATACTTTAACCTTACACATCTCGAAACCTTGAACATAAGCATCAAGGCCGGCCTCGATGACTTCCTGCTTGAACTCCGACGAGGCCTTATAGTTGGAGACGGCCTGCTCCACCTCGGCCTCAGCCCGCTGCACCCTGGCCTCGGCCTCCTTGGCTCGCGCCTTGGCCTCCCAAGCCCTACTTTCGGGCTCTTCAGCATGGGCACTAGCCTCATCAGCACAGGCCACTGCTCCTGCCTTCTCCGAGCTCGCCTCCACCGCCGCCTTCTTCGCGGCAGCTGCCCTCTCCGCAGCAGCCCGGTCTTTCTCCTCGGTGCATTGGAGCCGCCGGGCCAACTCCTTGTTCTGTGCTGCGACAGCCTTCAACCTTTCCGAGGCCAGCTCCATCTTGGCCTCAGCTGCAGAGGCCCAGCTCTCCACCTCCCTTAGTCGGCCGGCCAGACTCTCCTCCCGGGCTGAGGCCTCTTGATGAAGACGAGCAAGGCTTTGGGACTGCGTCATGCCCTCTTTCTTGTATTTGTCGGCCTGCGCCATGGCCTTGACAAGCGTGTCTGAGGAGTGGACCAACACCTCACGAAGGCCAATTGCGCCGTTGGCCATCTGTAGCAAAGGGAGCGTGTTGATCGTAGGAAGTGGAAACATCAAAAGAAATGAAGAAAGCTCAAAAATTACCTGGACAACAGCAACCATTATCATATCCAGGAGTGCAGAGTGACTCATTCCCTGCGTCGCCTCCTCGGACTCGGCAGTCCAAACTCCTGATAGCAGGCGGGCAGCTTGTGCGGCGTCCACCATTGAGCTGGATGTGGGGACCGGCCGCGTCAGTCCCTCCTGCAGACCTTCGACCTGGGGGCGGGTCGGGCGATGCACCGGTTGATGGGATGAGCTCCCCGGCTCACCTCCCCGCTTATTGGTCACCTCCGCCCCAGCCCGGGGCTCCCTGGTGACTGGCTCCCCCTCGCCGGCGGTTAGGGAAGCATTCTCCACTCTCGGCTCTGTGGCAGCTGGAGGGCCGGTAGCGATTGTGACCCACTCCGCCTCGGGCACATCGGCGGCGGCAGGAACCTCCTCTCATCTAAAACCACCACCATCGGCTCAGTGGTGGCCGAAATCTCTCCTTCTTCAACTTTGGCCCCGGCCGGCTCCGGGACCACTCCTCTAACCGGCTTCTTCTCAGCCGGCTCTTCCATAGGCGTCGAGGCCGTGAGGGCTTCAATCGACCTGGCCGGCTCCCTTCTTCGAATCCTCTTCGCCGGCCTGGATGTCTCTCCGTCGCCTGCCTCTTTTGCCTCAAGGCAGCCTCAAAATCGCTGACGAAGACCTTCATCGCTGCACCAAAAGGGTGACAGGCATTAGTAATGGCGTACAGCAAATCTTGGGTCAAGACAGAAGAAGTCGGGCATCAAGCTCACCTGCCGCCGGGGCCAACTCAACCTCTACCAGGTTCTCCTCGGACAGGAGTTCCTTGTAGCCGGGGATTTGGCAATTAGACAATTGGGTGAATAGTTCCCTATCCCTATCCCTTACGGTGGAATCATCATTGAAACTAGTGTCTGGCTCCCTCCAAGCAGCCCTTACCCCCTCGACATGGGCAAAAAGGAATCGAGGTTTCCATCCCCTAATTTTGGACGGGAGACCTAAAGGGAAGGCTCTACCCGGCCTGGCGGTAAATGCCCACCAAGCCCCCTCACCCTAACGGCAGAGCTTATAGAAAGCTCGAAATAGAGACAGCCCTGGCTGGGTCTCCTGGAAGTAGCAGAGAATAACGAAGGCGTAGATGATCCGGATCGAATTCAGAGTCAACTGCACCAGCACTAACCTATACCTATCTAAGAGGTTTAGGAAAAATGAATGGAAGGGAAGGCGCAGTCCGCATCGGAAGAACTCCTCATATAGAGCGACCCGACCGGGGTAGTCAGAGGTCACCCTATCTTCGGGCCCCAGCGCGGACAAGCCGATGAAATTAGGGACCGGGTACTTAGCCCTAATGGCCTCTATATCCTCAAGGGTCATGGTTGAGGCCACCCCCACTGGACCTGCTGGATCAAAACTCACAACCGGAGGAAGTGCCAGACGGCGGAAGGACACAAGGATTGCCCTCATAGGGGAGCCTGAGGTGGACGGAGGTCCTATCGCCCTCGATCGGTCGCGGATGGTGATGCTGCCCACCGGCCGAGGCATTTGGCTAGCTAAAGGGGCCCGATTTTCACTACTTGAATGGGAAGACTCTTCTACGGGTCTCTTACCCTCCCTAACGGCACGACGGTCCATGGGTGAGGTAAAGGATGAAATTGACCTGGGAGTTAGGAGGGCTCAGGTCGCAAAAGAGCTCAGGGAAGAAGAAGGTGGAAGAAAGCAATGGCAGCGTAAAAGTTTTCCCAGGCTCTTGAAATGCTTTTATACCCTCCATCTCCGGCCAGCAACACTCGAGATCCAGCCACGTGGCACACATCTATTGCGCCAAGGGCTGTCAGCCGAAAATCTCGCCTGCGCCCGAGACGTGCCGCCTCGATTCATCCCGAGGAGCGTGATCTTCGACCAATCACGGAACATAGAAAGTGGAGAAGCAATGATGACCCTTGCCTTTTTTCATTCCCCAATGAGCTTCCTCTCCGCAGTGTCCGACGCCAACGTTAGCCCCCACCTACGGCATGATTGTAGGAGATCTTCGAGGTGACACTGCCTCGGGACGAAGCACTAGCTCATCAAGCCAGTGAAAGCGCACTGAGGAGGCAATCAATTTTTGAACTTTTGTGCCCCTTTCGCCCAAAGGACTGCAGGCACGTAGTCCTTAGTGCTCAGAGGCAGGGGGGCATCTGATGTGGCTGGTATAGCCACAAGGGCAAGTTCAGAAAACATTAGATCGGCCACGGCGTCTCCAAGCCCGCCGAGTCAGCCCCGACCATTCCTGATCGGCCCCGCTCGGCCCCGACGTCTCCAAGCCCACCGAGTCAGCCCCAACCATTCCTGGTCGGCCCCGCTCGGCCCCGGCGTCTCCAAGCCCGCTGAGTCGGCCCCGACCATTTCTGGTTGGCCCCACTCAACCCCGGCGTCTCCAAGCCCGCCGAGTCGGCTCCGACCATCCCTGGTCGGCTTTGGCACCTCCAAGCCCACCGAGTCAGCTCCGACCATTCCTGGTCAGCCCCGTTCAGCACCGGCATCTCCATGCCCTCCAAGTCGGTCCCGACCATTCCTGGTCGGCCCCGATCGGCCCCAGCGTCTTCAAGCCCGCCGAGTTGGCCCCAACCATTCCTGGTCGGCTCCGCTCAGCCCTGGCATCTCCAAGCCCGCCAAGTCAGCCCCGACCATTCCTGGTCGGCCTCGCTCGACCCCGATGTCTCCAAGCCCGTCGAGTCGGCTCCGACCATCCCTGGTCGGCCCCGGTGCCTCCAAGCCCACCGAGTCGGCCCCGATCATTTCTGATCGGCCCCGCTTGGCCCCGGCATATCCAAGCCCACCGAGTCGGCCCCAACCATCCCTGGTCGGCCCCGATCGGCCCGGTATCTCCAAGCCCGCCAAGTCAGCCCCGACCATTTCTGGTCGGCCTCGATCAGCCCCGGCGCCTCCAAGCCCACCGAGTCGGTCCCGACCATTCCTGGTCAGCCCCGCTCCGGCACCTCCTGGTCGGTAGAGTTGGCCCCGACCATCCCTGGTTGGTCTAGCTCAGCCTCGGTGCCCTCAGGAGAGTCAAGGCTCCCCCGATTTCTTCAAGTCGGCCCCAGTACAGCCCTGACGGTTCAGGCCACCACCTTTCTGACCTGCGCCACCTGACAACGTCAGATCCAACTACCCACTGGCCACGCCACTGATGGGACTGGACCAAACTACCTGATAGCCCCACAGGCTGATGGGACGTAGCCCACCAACCACCATTTTTTTCCTCTCCGATGGGATAGGACCCACCAACCGACCCAGATTCATGCAACCCCCAAGAACTCCATGGACATTCCTTTTTTACGGAATTCCACGTGGTCATGCAAGTGTCAACCTCCTATAAAAAGGTGAATTCACTCAATAATCAGGTACGATGAAAAACTTAGAGACTTGCTATCCCGATACCCAGAGGGGAATTCCTCCTCTCTGTGGACTCTTCTCCTCCTAAAAAGAGCTCATTCGAGCTCTTCCTCAGCTGTAACCTCGGTTGCTAACTTGAGCGTCGGAGGGTCCCCACTGGAGTATCCCTTCGGTCCTGGGACTTTTTGCAGGCAGCCCGGTGAAACAAGGATCCGCTAATCAATATGCTTCCTTCTCTCGATGTTCAGGACCAGTGATCGGGCATCATCAATACCATTTATTGTTCTTCCATTACCAATGGATCATCTAAAATCAGCAGCAACTAGTCTAATGGCTTTAGTAATATAATTTCCGCCCAATTTTCCGGTAGCAGAATGATAGCAACCGATGTAACACAATTTTTCGGTGTTGCCGTGTAGGGAGCTACCTTGCGGTAGAAACTGCGATGCCTAGTGCCCAGCCACGGGGAATTGTCACAAAAAATAATAATATATTTATTCTCAAAATATTATTTAAATAAAAAAAACATTTCCTAAAATCCTAAATGCTAAATACTAACTCTTGGTAGAGGACCAATATTGTAAGCCGACACTAGGAATGGAATTATTTTCTACTCAAGGGATCGTAATGCATCATAAACCAAAGACCTCCATTCTAAGGTAGTGTTTGATAGAAAAAATATTATCCATGGATAAGTGTACGGGATAGAGTTTATCCCCTAGCTATCCCTAGGGATATCCCTTGGTTATCCCATTGATCATATCAAATGCAAAAAGGTAAATCCATAGGATAACTTTTTTTACTCTTATTTGAAGGGATAACCAGCTATTCCTGCATTTTTTAGGAAATAAATTGAGGGGATATCCCATGGTTAACCATGGATTATCCCTTTGGTTAACTTATTCCTAGCTATCCCTTATAGTTATGGCTTTTGGGAATAAGAAGGGATATTCAAGGGATATCCCCTCTTATCCTCTATTTCAAACACTACCTAAAACTCCTTGATCCCAACTGTGTCCAATAGTTAGGATAACAGTGCATAGCGCATGGTTTCAACGCGGATAGAATAAAACCTGAGAGAGGATCTTTCCCTTCCCAATTAGTTCTTCAAATGATTCAAAAGGCAGGTTCCTCTGAAAGGCAAAACAAAATGCTGGAATAAATCTTCTTTTCTTATTAGCTGACCATGAAAGAATAGCATCTATTTGATCTCAGCAACTACTTTGTCTAGCTTTCTTCATGAAAAGCCATCACATATTACATTTTTGACAAGAATTTACTCAATCATGTCCTTAGATAAGCTTTATGATCATCTAAAAAAACGATCAATCCATTGTAGCTAAACATTAAAAAAGAAAAAAAAAATCTACATATGCAAATGCACAAAAAGGCCTTATCTGTAATTTTATTTTCAGAATTAAACCATTAATATAGATGACCATCCTTATCCAGCATCTTCTTATCTCAGAATGAGAAATGTGTCAGCATATCCGGGCTTCAGGACCAGCTCGGTGAACATTTACCTTCAGCATATCTTGAACGCTGTGCCCACAAAGAATAGTGACGCTTAAAAAATTATTTATGAATTTTCGACCATGGATTTTTGTTTTCATTGCAGCTCAACTTGCCACCTTGCGTCTCGGGAACATATTAATCCAAGAACAACTCAATCATTCTCCAGTACCAGTCACCACCCGAGAGCCATGTGTCCATATGCATGCCACTTGGAAAGTCAACAAATAGACAATTTCAATTATGCTCAACAGCTGTCGCATGCAGCATCTGCATGTGAGATGGGGGGAACCATCTCATCTTGCAACCGAAACAGGAATAGAGTTGGTTGTTTAATCTGTATGGTAACTGATGACGCCAAATTATCTTCTTTAAGCGTTAAAAAAGATGAACGTTTTTTTTTTTGGATCCCTGCAAGAAAAGTCTTTGAAGACCGGATGCTCTGGTAGGGATCATCCATCGCTCAAGTTAGTCACTTGAGATCAGATGAGAACTGTTCAGCAGAAGGAAGCTGAAGCAGTTAGAATTTTAGCTAGTAGGAAGAAAACTAGAAAACCAGAGTTCCAGGATTCTTACAGCGGACGCATGCTTTTATACCTGTTCGAATGTCCCCCTTCTATTCCCAAGATCACTGATTTTTAGGAGTCCAGTTCAATAACGGATAAAATACGGGGCCGACAATGACAGGTCGTACTGTCATCGTACACACCGGATGCATCATGAGTTACCTATCAGTACAACCTCACAGATGTCTCGCATCTGGGGTTGCGTCTGGTGCGCGCCACCACTGAACGTGATCATGCACAGTAACGGACAGGTGGTGATCCGCATACCGTAATGGGGTATGGCCATGCACAGTGACAAAGATACAACGGATCATACGCCGTTATGAGGTATGGCCACCTTCTATCATGGATGTGCGGTGATTATGTGGGTACGCCAGGTGGCCCAGAACAATCTGACCATGCGCCGAGGATTGAGATGTCATTCATGTGCCCCGAGACCGAGAGGGAGGTCTCGGGGGCGCAAGGACATCGACCGAAGGAGCGGAAGGTTCAGCCTCCTGGGGATGCAGCGATGCCGGAATGCTGGCCGGGAGAGCCAAGGGGGCATCCACAGGTGGATCGGCTCCTCGGCGCTGCCCCCCAGCGCGACTGGCAGAGACTCCCTTCATACGGGTCGTCACCATGGCTTCAAGAGCTCGAAGAGAGAGATTGCAGATTGCTAGTTCTATGTCTTTCTCTTTCCTCCCCTTCCTGGCGCGCCAATTTGATGATGCCAAGTCACCTTCTTCCTCTAGTCCTCTCCGGACCCCTGCAAGAAAAGTCCCCGAAGACCGGATGCTTCGGTGGGGACCCTCCGAAGCTCAAGTTAGTCACTTGGGATCAGATGAGAAATGTTCAGTAGAAGGGAGCTGAAGCAGTTAGGGTTTTACCTAGTAGGAAGAAAACTAGAAAACCAGAGTTCCATGATTCTTACAACGGGGCGCGTGCTTTTATACCTGTTCGAATGTCCCCCTTCTATTCCCAAGATCACTGATTTTTAGGAGCCCAGTTCAATAACGGACAAAATACGGAGCCGATGATGACAGGTCGTACTGTCATCGTACACACCGGATGCATCATGAGTTACCTATCAGTACGACCTCACAGATGTCTCGCATCTGGGGTCGCGTCTGGTGCGCGCCACCACTAGATGTGATCGTGCACAACAACGGGCAGGTGGTGATCCGCATACCGTAACGGGGTATGGCCATGCACAGTGACAAAGATACAACGGATCATACGCCGTTATGAGGTATGGCTACCTTCTGCCACGGATGTGCGGTGAATTATGTGGGCACGCCAGGTGGCCCAGAACAACCTGACTATGCGTCGAGGATTGAGATGCCGTTCATGTGCTCCGAGACCGAGAGGGAGGTCTCGGGGGCTGATATACTGTTCATGTGCCCCGAGACCGAGAGGGAGGTCTCGGGGGTTGATATACTGTTCATGCGCCCCGAGATCGAGAGGGAGGTCTCGGGGGGTTGATATACTGTTTATGCGCCTCAAGACCGAGAGGGAGGTCTCGGGAGTTGATGTAGCTTCCGTCAGCTGTCACTATCTTTGCTGTTCATCCTAATGGCACAAGATCAGCCATATCAGTAACAAAAAAAATTGATCAAATGAGAATATATAAAGCCATTTAAGAATATGCATTCAAAAATAAAGGAGTATGCATTCAAAAATAAAGGAGTAAATGAACAAGATGACACAAAAAGTAGACAGTTACAGCACTTCTTGTGATAGTGGAAATGAATTTATCAGGCTGACGGCTCAAAACAGATTTTGCATGATGCTGACCAATATTTCTTGACAGTTATATGAAATTATATGTTGTACTTCTGAGTTCTGCATAGGAATAATTTGCAACTCTAGAATCAGACTTATGGGTTCAAGCGTACGAGCTTCCATGACATTTAGGGTTCAAATACACAACACGTTCTCTCGTCAGACATACATTCTAAATTCTGTGTCTAAATTTATTTAACAGACACTGCAGAATTCAGGAATACCATGAAGAATCAAGATCAAATGTTTAGTTTATTTGGAGAGCAATGAATTTCTAGAATTCAGCAAAATTTTGAAAAGAAATGACATGAGCGCATGCCATCCCCAGGATCTTCACCTTTAAAAGGAAGGCTCACTTGCAGCGCCACATTGCCTAACATATCTGCTGAGACACAACTGGAGAAGATAATGGTTCTTCCAGAGACAAACTAGATTCATTTAAGTTTCAGATTCAAAACCACTAGCTCTTCCTAATCAGATCCACCTCCACCGCAACAACAAAAAAAAAAAAGAAAAAAGAAAAAAAATATGCAACACCATTCCAATAATGAAATCTCTTCTCATATGCTAAGTCAATGAAGGTTTTTTTATGTTATCCAAATAATTGTAATCTGCCAGAAAATATAACTACAAAAAGGTGGCTTCTCAAATCTGTTAGTTTTCTGAAATATGCTAAAGGGTTTCTAGATATTTTTTTTTTGTTATATATATGGTGGTGTAATAATCCCAATGCTGCTAGAAGTGGAATTTTTGTAAATCCTCAAGGGGATCAGATTGAATTGGATCATGAATCTTAAGACTTTCTATTTGATTTGGTTAAAAATTTTACCAATATAAAAATATAGAAAAATGGAAAATATCTCAAGTAGATGGATGAAGAATAGAAGTCATATACATAAGTAGTCCAGATTCCATCATCATGGACCTATATATTGCATGTCTAAAGAGAGAAGCATCATGTCTGGTTATTCAAAATAGTTATATATAATTGTCGACTCAACTAGACCTTTATGCAGAATATTTTTAGGAAAAATAGATTTTAATTAATGGATGTAAATATGAAAAATTTCACCTCTTGATAAAAATCCATAAACTCCACATTCCTTCTTTTTCTATTTTTTATTAGACAAATTATAACAAGTTGACTATTTACATGCCTCTACTTATTAGAGATAAATAAGTAAATTTAGAAATCATATAATCTCATAAAAAATAGAAAATGGATTTCCACATGATTCAATATATAAACAACATGATTGAGTTGGATCTCATGATCCAAGGGATTGCATGATGCATAATATAGATCTAAACCCAGTGATTCTAAGTGCACTACAAGAATACTGCGAACTAGCGACGCTAAAATGGCATCGCTAATAAGTAAAAGGTGTTGCTAAAATAGGTTAGCGATGCAACAGTGATGCCGAAAAAATAGTCGATCGCTAAGGAATTTAGCAGCGCTGATGTGGACATGTTGTTAAGTAGCGATGCTAGGTAAAGTGTCACTAATTTGTGATGCCAAAGGCATCGCTAACTCTGAAACATCGTCGCTATATGGGTGACGCAAATGACTAAAACGGCAACTAATTAGCGACGAATGGAAAGCATCGCTAAATTAGCAAGAACAGTGGCATCATTAATTTAGTGATGCAAGAGATGGTGTCATTGTTTGCTTTTTGATATTAGTGACGCAATTGCATCGCTAACTCATCAAAAATATTAACGATACTTTTTGCGTCGCTATTTGTTTGACGAGTTAGCGATGCATTTACGTCACTAATTTAGCGATGCAAGAGATGGCATCACTGTTTGCTTTTTGATATTACTGACGCAAATGCATCACTAACTCGTCGAAAATATTAGCGACAATGCTTTTTGCATCGCTATTTGTTTGACGAGTTAGCGATGCAAAATGCATCGCTGTTTTCTTTATTATAATTTTTTAAAATTTTTAATTGTTGTTTATATAATATACATTAAAAATCTGCTTAGATAATATAAAATTATAACTAAAAACACAAATTCACAAATAAAACATATAAATACCTTGCATTTAAAATAAAAATAAAGTATATAAAATAGTGGCATATAACTCTTATTCACAATACAAAATAGTACCAAATAAATACAATACTCGTAAAATATAAACATAGAGTGCAAGTTCATAAGACCAAATGTAAAAATATTAACGTTGATCAGCTGTTTGATTATCAGGAGCTGAAGGTGGACAAAGAACTATACAGACCGTGACAACCTCATAACTAACCGATCTCCTGCAACTTCTATTCATAATGAAGGCGCTCCTCTCGCTATTCCCTTCGGATGTCCGGGATCTTGGTCATAAAATTAGATCTAACATGTTCTGTGATGGAATGCTTCATGTCTTCATACTCGGCGGTGTCACCCTGACTACAAGAAGAGGAACCGCATTGGGGAAAGAAAGCAAAAGCTTTGGTGCCCAGATCGTGACTCTATGATCCTTTGGTTAGGTGCCAACAGCCTCTAAAAAGATGTGGCGGCTCTTCTGCGGTGAAAGGTCGGCTGTGAACCCTCCATCCTTTGATGTTGTGGCTTTCTCACATAGTATCAGTACTTTGGTACACCTCTTGTACCAATACTGATATTTTAAGTTCCTATTCTGCAAATTCACATGCCATCTAGTTTCTACTTACTTGGATGTAGCTGTGTTTGTCCAAATCATATTTGTTGTATAAAGTTATAAAACATCTATTTTGGATAAATATAAATTTGTGTAAAAGAAAAATTGAATCACTATAGCTAGATTTCAGGTCCGCCATATACTTGAAGGGAACTATTTACTTAAATCAAGAACATATATAGTTGAATCATTCATACTGCAAGCCAGAATAAAAGTTAGAGTCCATGACCTTCAATTGGTAACATATGAACAGAACTACAAGCCTCTAACCCGGCATTAGTATGCCTCAAAACATTCTAAAATAACTAAAACCTAAATAATCAACTAGTGGGGAAAGAGAGGAGAGTTCTCATATGAGTGACAATCGCAGAGGAGATCGGAGATAGGAAGGGGGGAGGTGTTGCTGAGGTTAGAAAATCCCTATCAGAAACTAGAACCCTAGATTTAGAAAGGATAAACAGATACGAAATGCTAAGATAAATGGATCAGTGGGGATCATGAACTCATGGATTCTCCTTTCGATTTTGAGCTGAAATTAAGGGAGATTATCCTGCTTTAGTTGTCCGATTGCGATGAGGAAGAAACGGGTCGCGGGGATGAAAGAGGCAGACGAAAGCAGCGAAAAAAAATCGAAAAGAGAAGAAGTCGCCAAAAATAAAAAATTAGCGACACCAAAAATGGCATCGCTAACTAAGAAAGCCAATTGGCGATGTGAAATGCCGGTATCGCTATTTGCCGAGTAAGGTGTCCCTGCTAGCGACACGGTCACCGTGTCACTAAAAATTTAGCGATGCAAAGTATTGGCGTCACTAATTAATGAGATCAGAGGCATCGCTAAGTCTCTCACAAAGCATACTTAGCAATGCCAAACGACATCGCTAACTTAGGTCGCCACTAATTAGTCGCTGATTTTTTTTCCATGTATTTCAATCACCATGACATTCCTGTGCTTCACTATTTTGCCACTATTTTGCAATGCTTATTTACACGTCGCTAATCTACGTCGCTAAACTATAAAATTCTTGTAGTGATGATCCTAGTCCAAGGATGAGATTGGGATCATTTAGGTCACTTTTGAGCTAGACCGTAATATCTGGATCATAGATTGTAAGACATCAACAACAATGAATAGTATTATGCAAGGCAAATTCAGGAAGAAAAAATCGCTGGGGGTTGACTTGAAAGAGTCGGAGCCACTGGGGGCCGACTTGGAATAGCACGGCCGCTGGGTTCCAACTTGAAAGAGCACGGCTGCTGGGGGCCGACTTGGAAGAGCACGACTGCTGGGGGCTGACTTGGAAGAGTCGGGGCCGCTGGGGGGGACTTGGAAGAGCATGGCCGCTGAGAGCCGACTTAGAAGAGGACAGCCGCTAGGAGCCGACTTGGAAGTATCGGGGCCATTGGGGGCCGACTTGGAAGAGCACGGTCGCTGGGGGCCGACCTGGAAGAGTGCGGCCGTCAGCTTCCGCTCACACCGTCGGTCAGCTTTACCGTTAATGTCCGCATGACGCTACCAGCCGCATCAGATGCCCTCCCACTCCTGAGCTCGAGAGGCCATACGTTCCAGGTCGGCCCCCCGTCAGCTTCCGCTCACACCGTCGGTCAGCTTTACCGTTAATGTCTGCATGACGCTACCAGCCGCATCAGATGCCCTCCCACTCCTGAGCTCGAGAGGCCATACGTCCTTTGACCCTTGGGCGAAAGGAGCATGGAAACTCATAATAATGGTTGGCTTTTGCACGCCTTTAGTCATCGGAAGTGCGACATGCTCTTCCGAGGCAATGTTGCTTCGAAAATTTTCCGTAATCAAGTGAGATAGGTGGAGGGTGATGTCAACACCGGGCGCACCGATAGGATATCTCTCGAAGGATGAAAAAAAGGTGGGCATCATCATTACTTTGCTGTTCTCCACGTCTTATCATTGGCCAAAAATCCTGTTCCCTGGGCAGAACCGAGGCGTTGCACCTTGGGTGTTGGCGGGATTGTCGACAGCTGGACACCTTGTGCAATGGCAGCAGACCATGTAGCGAGGTCTCAGGTGAGGCGATTCAAAAACATGGTATAAAACCATCCCTCGCACCCGAGAGAGACCTTTATGACATCATTGTCTTCTTCGTCATTATTCTTCTTTTGAGCCCTGAGTCCTTGAAGCCCGAAACTCCCAGACTTCGTCTTCCTCCTTGATACCAAGTCAGTTCCCCCTCTTTGTTTCTTTTTTTTGAACCCATGGACCGTCGTGCCATTAGAAAGGGTAAGAGACCCATGGTATGCTCTTCTTGCTTCTCTGATGATGAGGATGATGTCCCTCTGGTCCATCGTGTGCCCCGGCCGGTCGGGGGGATCACCATCCATGACCGTCCAGTGGTAAGTGCTCAGCTATCCTCTCAAGTGTCTCCGGCTAGGGTAGATCCTCCGCCCTTAGCCCGTTCAACCCCTCCTCTTGCAGCCAGTTCCAAATTGGCAGGGCTGGGAGGGGTGGCTTCCACTATGACTCCCGAAGAGATAGAAAGCCTTAGGAGTAGGTATAGGGTCTCCAGATTCATTTGGTTATCTGTGCCAGGGCCCAAGGACAGAGTAACCTCTGATCTACCCGATCAGGTTGCTCTGTACGAGGAGTTCTTTAGGTGTGAGCTGCGTCTTCCCTTTCATCCTTTCTTCTTGAACTTGCTAGATAGATATAGGTTAGTTTCCGCATAGTTGACTCCGAACTCAATTCAGATCATCTGTGCATTTGTCATTCTTAGCTTCTTTCAGGGCTTAGAAGCTAGGCTTTCCTTATTCTGGGCCTTTTACAAGCTCCACCACCATGGCGAGGACGCGTGATGGATTTTCACCTCTAGGCCGGGTCAAGCTTTACCCCTTCGTCTTCCCTCCAAAGTTAGGGGATGGAAATCCCGCTTTTTGTTCACCCATGTGGAAGGAGTGAGGGCAGACTGGAGAGAACCTGATGTCAGCCCTAAGAAGAATTCCGTCGTGGAAGAGAGGGATCAGGAGCTCTATGACCGTTTGGTGTCCTCCGAGATACCCTCCTACAAATAATTGTTGGCCGAGGAGAATCTCTATGAGGCCAAGTTGGCTTCGGTGGTTGGTGAGCGCGAGACCTGTCCTTCTCATCCTCGGGCCTAGCTTTTTCCTTTACTAACTGTTGATTTCTTTGTGCAGCAATGAAGGTGCCCACCGAGAAGCTGAAGGTGGCCATGCACAAAAAAAGGCAAGAGGCCAGCGAGGAAGTAAAGTCGGCAAAGAGGGTACAGCGCAAGGCCCAGGGTGAGCTGGCCCAGACCAATGAAGCTCCTACGAAGGTGCCCCTGGCAGAGGCGACTCTAGCAATGGCAGTCTCCAAGGAGGAGGCAAGAGAAGGTGCCTCGGCCGAGGCACAGGCAGATGAGGCAGATCCCACGGCGACCGAGGTGAGAATAGAAGAGGCTGGCCAGCCAGCCCCGACTGATGAGGTTGGCGAGGGGATCCTGGCTGCCCCGAGCCAGCGGTCGTGGACTTGGATCCTGAAAACGAGACTTCCATCCCTATAGAGCCGACCGAGGCTGAAGAGCCAAGGGCCGAGGGCAGTCATCGGCTCCTCCAGAGCTGGAGGTAGGAGAGGCTCCCCCTCTGGCCGAAGAGGGGGAGGTGGCCATGAGGGTGAAAGACGCCGAGGCGAGAGCAGTAGGAGAAGGCGGGGCTGAATCGGAGGAATTGCCGCTGCCAACGGCCCAAGTCATTGCCAGGAAAAAGGTTGGGAAAGTATCGGCTCGATCCCCACAGCCGGCGTCGAGACTCTCCACCATGGAAGATGCAAGGCAGGCGGATAGTCTGCTGGAGAGGTTGCACCTGCCACACTTTCATGCGTAGCTGCACCGCCAAACCGCCACCGGACTCCTCGATGTGGCTTATGTGTCCGTACTCCATGTAACTTTTGTTTTACGCTTCCTTCATGTTAACTTAGTGCAATCTGTAGCTGATAGGTTGATCCATGCAAGTGACAAATGAAGTTCTTGACCTTCGCGACTCAATGATCCGGACGTGCGACTCGACCGCATGCTCCCAAGAGAGAGTGGAACATATTCGGGGCCGGTGCCGAGAGGTGACCGAGAAGCTCACCTGGAAGCTGGATGAGGCCAAGGCCCGGAAGGATGACTTGGGTGGCAAGTACCTCTCGGCGCAGGTCGATCGGGATGAGTGGAAGGCCCGGTTTAGGGAGGCAGAAAATAAGGCGGCGGTCGAGCACAACCGATCCCTCGCGGTTGAGGCCAAGTTGGCACTAGTTTTGTCCAGCTTGAATTTGTCTGAGAGGAGGGTGGAAGAGCTAACTTGTCAGCTTAGGGATGCCGAGAGCTGGGCCGAAGTGGCAGCAGTCGAGGCCCATGCTGCCATGGGGAGGGTGGCCGCGATGGAGATGACGACGCGGGAGGCGGAACAGGGGCGGGTCAAAGCCGCAGCCTAAATCTGGGATGCTGATGCCCGGGCCGAAGAGGCCGAAAGCCGAGCCTGGGAGGCTGAGGCACGAGTCCAGGAAGCCAAGACCCGAGCTCAAGGTGTTGTCGCGGAGTTCCAGAGCTCGTCGGAGTTCGAACGAGAGGTGACCGAGGCCAGCCTTGATGCCTACGCTCAGGACTTCAATCGTTGCAAGGTGAAGGTGGCCGAGGTCTTTGGAATCAGCGACCTTGATCTTGAAGCCATTCAGCCTGGGGACCTAGATAACGGAGAGTCAGACGACAGAGAATCAGACGGGAACGAGGTCAGCAGAGAGTCAGGGCCCAGCGAGCCATAGATTAGGCTTTCCTTTTGTGTTTTTCCTCTTTCTTTTTGTAACCGACTTCGAGTCGGATTTTGTAACCGTTGAGGATATCAATAAAAGGAAAATATTTTGACAAAGAAGTCCCTCCTTGTTCTTTTCAGTTGCTCCAAGTGTGTGTAGTATCGCCGTAGTCCCAAAGACTTAGGCTCGGTAGTGAGCAGTCACTGTTTTTCTCATGGTCCAACTTGGGCCCACAAGGGCTTGCGTTGCCAACTAAATCCTTCGTCCCTTAGGTACCCAATGGAGTAAGTATAGGATGTTAGTGCCAGCTGGAAAGGACTCGAATGCATTTAGGGACCCTTTTAGAACTGCCTCGAGGGCTTGCGTGTCAGCCCGAGGGACAACTCGATCGGGTACGGAGCTGTCAAGGACTTGAACCGACTCAGGGGCATCTCCTAGCCAGACCGAGTGGTGTTCCATTAGCAACGATGTCGATGAGCTTCTTTAGAACTGCCTTGGGGTTTGTGTGCCGGCCCGAGGGGCGACTCGATCAGATACAGAGCTGTAGGGACTTGAACCGACTCGGAGGCATCTCCTAGCTGGACCGAGTGGTGTTCTGTTAGCCGCAATGCTAACGAGCTCTTTTAGAATCGCCTTGGGGGTTTGTGTGCTAGCCCGAGGGATGACTCGATCAGGTACGGATTTGTTAGGGACTTGAACCGACTTAGGGGCATCTCTTAGCCGGACCGAGTGGTGTCCCATTAGCCGCAATGCCAACGAGCTTCTTTAGAACTGCCTCGAAGATTTATGTACCAACCTGAGGGGCAACTCGATCGGGTACAGAGCTGTTAAGGACTTGAACCGACTCAGGGGCATCTCCTAGCCGAATCGAGGGGTGTTCTGTTAGCCACGATGCCGACGAGCTCCTTTAGAATAGCCTCGGGGGTTTGTGTGCCGGCCTGAGAGGTGACTCGATCGGGTGTGGAGCTGTTAGAGACTTGAACCAACTCGGGGGCGTCTTCTAGCCGAACCGAGCGGTGTCCCATTAGCTGCGATGCCGATGAGCTCCTTTGGATAACAAGTCCTCATATTTAGAGTTGAGCCAGATGTAGTGTTGGAAAGATTCTTTATTGACAATCATGGAGGGGATACATTATTGATAATATCGGCGAAGGTTGTCCAGTTCCAAGTACGAGGGATGCGTCGTACACTGAGCTCTTCAATCCGGTATGTGTTGGGAATTTTGTATTCTAGATATGAATCAATATTCATGTAATATACAATAAGATATAATATAAAATTTTCAGTTGCCCAGGATCCTTAGGAGCAGATTCATTAAATCTCAAATAAAATCTAAATATTAGATTTATTCATATCTGAGTCTTTATCGATGTAGAAAAGGATGAAGCCGGTAAATCCTCTGCCACTAGCCATCCACGTGTCCGGCCTCTAACGGTGATCCATGCGGAGAAGAGTGGATGAAGACCTTCAAGGTATGAAGATGACACTTCGGAAGAGAGGGGTGCTAACGCCTCTTGAATCCCCTTATAGAATATAGAAGATATCTCTGAAGATCTAAAAGATCTAATCTTTTTCTTCTCATGCTCTCTCTTCCTAGGAGGAAGGAACCATATTTATAGGGTGAGAAAGAAACATTCCAAGGGAGAAGAAGAGACCTCTTTTCATGGTAACGTTAATCCAAAGAAATAGAAGAAACTCTCATTCTAATGGTAACGTCATGGTAACGTTAATCCAAGTAAACAAAAAAAACTCTCATTCTCATGGTAACGTTAATCCAAGTGTCACAATCTCAGCCTTTGAAATTAGGAGTTGGTTATCTCATAACTACATACCCCAATTTGTACGTGTTCAACATCGAACCGTAGAGATTCATCATGCCTCATCCCATGGGCATGATTCCATCTTCACATGGTTGAGATTGGCCATCCATACCCGAATAATCAGGGCCATCCATCACATGGATAAAGTCATATTTGGGTATCCAATTATTTGTTCATCATATGCACAAATAATTTCTCCTTAACATTCCTTCTACTACAATGGATCATATCCATTATTGTTTTATCTTCGATAAATTGGGTCTTATGCAATTATTTAATTGATCATCTTATCTAAATTAAATCTAATTTAATTCTCATTTTAATTCATCCAAAATTCTTCTTAATGCATGTGACCCATTAGGCCCTTTAACATGTTGGCAATAATCATGTCCTAATCATAGACCCTAGGACTGATTGGGCAACTCTTTTTCCAAGTCAACAACATGATTATAGATCATGAGAGGCCTTTAGCAAAGCATCATGACCACCTAACTGCTAAAGGTTTTGTTAACGTGATCATCAACAATACCTATCCATGAACGGTTACCGTATGATCAAATCCTTTCGTCAAATATCCCAAATCAATCAGTGGTATGGAATGTGTCAATCCTATAATTGATCTTTGTTTACTTGATCTCAAAAAAAATTGACTCATATAAATTAGAACTTTGAAACCATTTTGAATTCCAACTCAACCTTGCAAGGATTTAATAATCAATTTAATCCATCAAGTGGTCGTAGGATATAACCCTTTCTATCAAGAGAGATGAATCCTGTCTTGATCAAACACCATCTTCATATGCTTTATGTCATACCCAACCGACATCATATTTGCCATCCGCGGCTAGAGCGACGTTTGGATGTCGTCAAAGTATGACATTCCACACATGAGATGCAATGAAGATCTCAAGTCAAAGGATCACTCACACCACCATCATTAGAGATCAACCATCGACACTATATAGAATATCCATATTCTTTGTTATGTTTGGAACATAGTAACAATTACTAAGATAAAAAACAAGATCCTACAGCTAAAGCAGCAACCTTTGCACCATTTTTCATGCGCAGGATCACTTCATCTTTTTCCAGCTTTCTACTGCTTCTTATCATCTGCATATTAATACAAATATTAGATCCACAACCAGTATTCAATACCCAAGTGGAATAAGAAGTAACAGAAGAAAATATCTCAATCATAAATATACCTGATGTAGAAGCATCTGTATGTTTCTTTTCTTTCAGGCTAGCCAGATAAGCCTTGCAGTTTTGCTTCCAGTGCTCTTCCTTGCCATAGAAGTGACACTTCCCCTTGGCTACTTTGTTTTTCTTAATGCCCTTATTTGGTTTAGTCTCCTTGGCCTTTTGGACCTTATTCTTTTTTGGCCGCTTCTTACAAGCACCAGAGGACTCCACGACCATAACCTGCCCCTTTTCTTTCTTAATATTGGGCTCAGCATTTGTCAGCATATTCGTGAGCTCAGGTAGAGATGTCTCTAGCTTGTTCGTATTGAAATTAAGAACAAGCTGCGAATAGATGGGAGGTAATGACTGTAGAACCAAGTCAATACTTAGTTCATGATCCATCACAAAATCTAATCGTGCCAACTTCTCAATCAGATTGATCATTTTTAGTACGTGGACACCCACTGATGAATCCTCAGTCATTTTGCACTGAAACAGCTCTTTAGAAGTTTGAAACCTCTTATATCGAGACTGTGCATCAAACAACTCTTGCAAGTGCATCAAAATCTCTTGAGCATTCATATGCTCATGCTGTTTATGAAGATCAGGTGACATCGAGGCCAACATCAAACATGTGGCCATGTCTTCAGCATCTTTATACCGGTTGTATGCCACATGAACCTCAGTCGGAGCATCCGCTGATGGGACCTCCGATGCAACCTCATCTAGGATAAAAAAGAATTTTTTAGATCGAAGAACGATCCTTACATTCCTTAGCTAATCAGGAAAGTTGAGTCTAGTCAATTTGTTGGATTCTAAAATATTCCTAAGGTTGATGTTTACACTCATGGTTTCTCTGATAACCTACATAAAATTAGAATGAGTCAATTACTATGAATACTAATCACCAACTTAATATGGTAATTTTAAATTTTTAATTAAGTTGGTTTCTCTCACTATTTTATCAAGGTTAATAGCCCTCTCTATTAATCTCGAGAAATTGGCATTCAATTTTCTTAGTGGGCTAGGATCCTAATTTGAATTACCTTGACCTTGGCTTTGGCACAATAAATCTCGGTAAGCCAAATTTGGTAGATTATCATCAATCACATCTAATGTGACTCCTAGATAATTTAGGGGACATTGCCTTGTCAATCACATCCATATGTGATCACCCTAAAGTTTGCCTATATATTAGACTGACCCTGACTTTGGCCAATTATGCCAGCTAATCTAGTTAAGTCAACCCATTGTCCACAATCAACTCCTCATAAGTACACTCGACCTCGGCTTTGGCATGACAAATCTCATGACCTAATGATTTTGTATTATGTGAACAATGAAAGGCTTATGACTTAATATTCGTGAAGGGATTTAGCGCATATAGGTCCCATCTACATCTACAATATTTGTACTATGCTAGGTTACATATCCTATATGTAGATTTTAGATTAATCTTAATTAACCTTAATTTCATAAGATCCAATCTTATGATTGGGACTCCTAATCAAATTAGGATCTTCATCACTATCTAATTTAGGAACCCTAATTATGTGACCAAATCAATTTCTACCATCCTGATTAACCTTAATTGATTTAATCAATTAAGAGCTTTCCTTAACAATGGCCAGATCAGCTGATCAATAGGGTCCTATTTAGCATACCATTCGATCCCATTAAATGGGTTTTTTCAGGCAGCGAACAGAGCAATTAAAAACCATGATCAAACCTTTCTAGACACCAATGTAGTTAAGCCCAATTGATTAGATCAATTATGGGATCATAGGATCAAACAATAACATGGTTAAGTCTAAGTTTCCTAAATCTTTATCATCTATTATATTTTATGATAACTATAGATAGTGATCTAGCTAGGGTATTATGATAAGAATTCTTAATTCAAATTTTAAATTTTCTTTTCATTTAATTACATGTTATGACATGTCGGTTTCACATCCCATGTAAATCCTAATGTCTCTAACAAACCCTAATCATATTCTTGTCATGATAAGATTTTAGATTCAAAATATAAAATTTTAAATTCTATATGATTACATTTAATCACAATCTTATCTTGATCCAAATATCCAAACTAAGTTTTCAATATTCATTATCATAAGAATATCATATCTTAATCATATCAATAATCATGTTAAAATTAAATCCTAAACATGATTTTTAGGATTTCAGCATATAGTATCTATCATGCATAAATAAAAATTACTATTTTAACATGACACATATATGATTAAATTTAAATTAATTATTATTTATTATCATATAATAAATCTTTATCTCTAATATCATATATCAAAGTACTCTATTTTAACATGATAATGAACATGCATAAATCTAAATAATATTATTTATCATCAAATAATAAATATTTTATTATATTTTAGATTTATTATCAACATATGAAAACTCTTCATGATTTTAAGCATAATAAAAACTCATATTATGAATCATATTGACTCAAGTATCCTATCGGATTAATAAATTTGTAGCCTAAGGCTGCTCTAATACCACTGTTGAAAATTTTGTATTCTAGATGTGAATCAATATTCATATAAATATACAAGAAGATATAATATAAAATTCTCAGTTGCCTAGGATCCTTAGGAATAGATTCATTAAATCTCAAATAAAATCTAAAATATTAGATTTATTCATACTTGAGTCTTTTATCGATGTAGAAAAGGATGAAGCCGGTAAATCCTCTGCCACTAGCCGTCCATATGTCCGGCCTCTAATGGTGATCCACACGGAGAAGAGTGGATGAAGACCTTCAAGGTATGAAGATGACACTTTGGGAGAGAGGGGTGCTAGCGCTTCTTGAATCCCCTTATAGAAATACATATAGAAAATATCTCTGAAGATCTAAAAGATCTAATCTTTTTTCTCATGCTTTCTCTTCCTAGGAGGAAGGAACCATATTTATAGGGTGAGAAAGAAACATTCCAAGAGAGAAGAAGAGACCTCTTTTCATGGTAACATCATGGTAATGTTAATCCAAAGAAACAGAAGAAACTCTCATTCTCATGGTAACGTCATGGTAACATTAATCCAAGTAAACAGAAGAAACTCTCATTCTCATGGTAACGTTAATCTAAGTATCACAATCTTAGCCTTTGAAATTAGGAGTTGGTTATCTCATAACTACATACCCCAATTTGTACGTGTTCAACATCGAACCGTAGAGATTCATCATGCCTCATCCCATGGGCATGATTTCATCTTCACATGGCTGAGATTGGCCATCCATACCCGAATAATCAGAGCCATCCATCACATGGATCAAGTCATATTTGGGTATCCAATTATTTGTTCATCATATGCACAAATAATTTCTCCTTAACATTCCTTCTACTACAATGGATCATATCCATTATTATTTTATCTTCTATAAATTGGGTCTTACCTAATTATTTAATTGATCATCTTATCTGAATTAAATCTAATTTAATTCTCATTTTAATTCATCAAAAATTCTCCTTAATGCGTGTGACCCATTAGGCCCTTTAACATGTTGGCAATAATCATGTCCTAATCATAGACCCTAAGAATGATTGGACAACTCTTTGTCCAAATCAACAACATGATTATAGATCATGAGAGGCCTCTAGCAAAGCATCATGACCATCCAACTGCTAAAGATTTTATTGACGTGACCATCAACAATATCTATCCATGAACAGTTACCGTATGATCAAATCCTTTCGTTACATATCCCAGATCAATCAGTGGTATGGAATGTATCAATCCTTTAATTGATCTTTGTTTACTTGATCTCAGGAAAAATTGACTCATATGAATTAGAACTTCGAAATCATTTCGAATTCCAACTCAACCTTGCAAGGATTTAACAATCAATTTAATCCATCAAGTGGCCGTGGGATATAACCCTTTCTATCAAGGGAGACGAATCCTGTTTTGATCAAATACCATCTTCATATGCTTCATGTCATACCCAATCGACACCATATTTGTCATCCGTGGCTAGAGAGATGTTTGAATGTCATCAAAGCATGACGTTCCACACATAAGATGCAATAAAGATCTCAAGTCAAAGGATCACTCACACCACCGTCATTAGAGATAAACCATCGACACTATATAGAATATCCATATGGGATCTCTATACAGGTCATCTAATGCATCGTTACAATAACGAGCATCCACACACCTATCCAAGTATCTTCATACTTCAGCTTGTGAAATCAGCTACTCACCCCAAGGGTGAGGATATGCAATGTGTGCCAGTCTCACGGTGTTCGATGGTATCCAGTCCCATCTACACATCGACTAGGGAAGTTTAAAGAATCGAACCATAACGTACAATTTGAATCTCATAATTTGTAATCTCTATTACAAATTTCATATGCACGGTTCACATTCTTTTGAACTTTATCTCACAGACAAATATATTAAATAAAAGACATCTGGATAGATAAAGAAATCATTTTATTTGATTTGTATTCATAAAATGTATACAACATTCAATCCAATTGAATCTAGAGCATACACTAACAATATGGCCCCCGGTGAAGTACCTCGATGACACGGTAAGGACCTTCCAAGTTTGAGGATAACTTGCCCTCCTTCGTTGACTTGGACACCTCAGCCTTTCTAAGGACTAGATTTTTGGGACGGAACATCTTGGAATGTACCCGAGCATTGTAGTATTTAGCCACTCGCTAGCGAAAGGTTGCCATCCAGAGTCGTGCTTGATCATGCGCTTCATCAATGAAATCGAGGTTGGCTCTCAGCCGCGTAGGGTTATCTTCTTTGTTGTAGGACTCTACCCAGGGGCTTGGCAAGCCGATCTCGATGGGGATGACCGCCTCGGATCCAAAGACGAGACTAAAGGGGGTCTCGCCCATCAGAGCCCTTGGAGTTGTATGATATGCCCACAGCATGTTGGAAAACTCTTCCACCCATCTGCCCTTGGATCCATCCAATCGAGTTTTGAGTCCCCAGAGGATGATGCGATTCATAATCTTGGCCTTCCCGTTAGTCTGCGGTTGGCCGACAGAGGTAAATCGATGGCAGATGTTTAACTCAATGCAGAAAGTCTTAAATGTGGTGTTATCGAACTGTCGGCCATTATCGATGACGATGGTGTGAGGCAAGCTGAAACGACATATGATAGATTTTCAAAAGAAAGCTTTGACTTTGCCCTCGGTGATCTTAGCCAATGTTTCGACTTCAACCCACTTGGTGAAGTAGTCGATGGCGATGAGCAAGAACCTTCGTTAGCCTAAAGCCGGGGAAAACGGTCCGAGAATATCCATTCCCCACTGGGCGAAGGGCCATGGGACCGAGAGCGGAGTTAATGAGGCAAATGGCTACCGCTTAATATGTGCGTGCCGCTGGCAGCCATCGCATCTCTGAACCAACTTAGCAGCGTCTTCCCCCATGGTAAGCCATAAGTAGCCTTGATGGAAGGCCTTTTGGGCCAGCAATATGCCCCCCAGGTGATTTCCACAGATGCCTTCATGGATTTCTCTAAGGATGTAATCGGCGTCTGCAGGTCCAACGCATTTGAGAAGGGGGTAGGAGAATGACCTTCTGTACAAATGTCCGTCTAGAAGGGTAAACTTGGAGGCTCTCCACTTGAGCAGCCTGGCTTCCTTACGGTTAGTTGGGAGGGTGCCGTCCATGAGGTAACAGATGTAGGCATCCATCCAAGTTGACTCCTGGGCAATTGGGAGGACCTCATCTTTGTCCTCGATGCTGGGCCTCTCCAAGTGCTCGATGTAGGCATCCCCTATGACACCGTCGACAAAGGTGGCCAAGCAAGAAAGAGTATCGGCCTTGGCATTCTTGCTCCGAGGGATGTAACTAATGTTGAAGTAGGCCAACGAAGAGACTAGGAGTCAGACCTTGTCCAGGTATCGAGCCATGGTGGGGTCATGTGCCTGGTACTCTCCATTGATTTGTCTGGAGACAAGTTGGAAATCGGTGAAAGCTCTAAGATGCTTCACCCCAAGCTCTTGGGCGAGTCTCACCTTGGCCAATAGGGCTTCGTACTTATCCTAGTTGTTCATAGCTTTGAAGAGGAGTCGGAGAGCATACTCCACCTTCTTGCCCTTTGGACCTGCAAGGATGAGGCCAGCACCACTCCCTTGGGAGTTTAAGGCACCGTCCATGTGGAGGATCCAAAAGTCTCCCATGTCGTCAAGATCATCATCTGGCCGCACCATGGGAGATTCCCTTGCCTGGTCCTCCATCCAGGTGCACTTGACCAGGAAGTCTGCCAGGACCTGAGACTTTAGAGCCGATCTTGCCTAAAACGAGAGGTCGAACTCTCCCAGCTTGATTGTCCATTTGGCAAGTCAGCCCTAAGTGTCAGGATGAGCCAGTATGGCCTTAAGTGGTTGGTCTATGAGCACTACAATGGGGTGAGCCTGAAAGTATGGTCGGAGACGCTGGACAGAAATGATCGGGGCAAAGATGATCTTCTCTGTCTTAGAGTATCTGACCTCAGCATCGTGGAGCACCTTGCTTATGTAGTAGATGGGTTTATGGGTTCCGTCGACGTTGAAGCACACCAGGATGGAACTGACAGACTTCGAGGAGGTGGCAAGGTAGAGAAAGAGATTCTCTCCATCCTTTGGCTTTGATAGAAGTGGCAGGGAAGATAAAAATGCCTTCAATCCCTCGAAATCTTTTTGATAATCTTTCATCCATTCGAACCCGTTCACCTTGCGTAGGGCCTTGAAGAAAGGTAGGCACCTTTTAGCTGACTTGGAGAGGAACTGGCTTAGGGCTGCCACCCTTCTAGTGAGCCGCTGCACCTTCTTCTTATTGGTTAGTGGCCTCATATCGAGGATGGCGCTAATCTTCTTTGGGTTTGCGTCAATCCCTTGCTGAGTCACCATAAAGCCCAAAATTTGCCCGCCATGACCCCGAAGGCACACTTCTTCGGGTTCAGCTTGACTTGGGAACGGCGAAGGTTGTTGAAGGTCTCTTCTAAGTCAGAAACATGGTCAGAAGTGCAGGTGCTCTTTGTCAGCATATCGTCCACGTAAACCTCCATGTTTTGGCCTAGCTGGTCTCGGAAGACTTTGTTCATCAACCTCTGATAAGTTGCTCCCGCATTGTTGAGGCTGAAAGGCATTACCTTATCACAGTAAATGCCTTTCTCGGTCACAAAGAAGGTGTATTCCTCATCATCCAGATCTATTTTTATTTGGTTGTACCCAAAGAAGGCATCCATGAAGCTGAGAAGCTCATGGCCGGATGTCGAATCAACCAGTTGGTCAATCCAGGGCAATGGGAAGCTGTCCTTCGAGCATGCCTTATTGAGGTCGGTAAAGTCAATGCAAATCCTTCAGCTCCCATTTGCCTTACGAACCATGACTACGTTGGCCAACCAGTTCGGGTAGTGCACTTTCCGAATGTGGCCGGCAGCAAGCAGCTTGTTAACCTCCTCATCAATGGCTCTTTGCCGCTCGGGAGCAAAACTTCTCTTTCTTTGGCAGATCGAATGGTGCTTCGGATCGATATTAAGCTTGTGGGTGATCACCTATGATGGAATGCCGAGCATGTTGGATGTCGACTAGGCAAAAATGTCCGAGTTGGCCCACAGGAAAGCCAAGAGGCAATCACGGTCTTTTGGAGGGAGAAGTCTGTCGACTCGCACCATCCTCGCCAGATCGTCCCCCAATGGAAAGGTCAGTAGCTGCTCATCCGGCTCTCCTCCCTTGCTGGATTCTCTGGGGTTCGGTATCTCCGAAGCCGGCTCGACCTCTTGAGGACTTGAAGCTATGTGATAGCAGGGTAGGACCGGGTTGGTCTCTCCTCGCATTTCGCTGACTCCGTTGCTGGTGGAGAACTGCACAAGCAACTGCTTGGTGGAGATGACTGCATCGAGAAGGTTGAGACCAGGTCATCCGAGGATAACATTATATGCCAAAGGTACCCGGATGATTAGGAACTTCATCATGACCGTGCTCTGACACGGCGGTGTTTCAGTCATTACTGGTAAGGAGATTTCGCCTTCCACCCTTACTGAATCTCCCATGAAACCGACCAGGGGAGCCGCTACTGGCTGAAGAGAGTTAAGAGACAAATTCATCCTAACAAATGCATCGAAAGTAATGTTGTCGGCCAAGCTGCCACTATCAACCAGGATCCTTTTTACAGGGTGTTTGGCAATTGTCATCGAAACAACGACGCCTTCATTATTTACATTATCGACCCTGGCTAGTTCCCCTCTAGAGATTACATCATCTAGGTCCCCACCTCCCCTAGGCCGCTTGGATGAAGAGGCTACCCCCAGGACACCATTCCCACCGTCCTCTCTGTCGGGGCATTGTTAATAATGGCCTAAGCAGGTGGAGGCCCCATAAGCACGGGAACAGCCGGGGGTGCCTTCTAGACATACTTCCTGAGGTAACCCCGCTGAATAAGTTCCTCGATGGCATGTTCAAGTTATAGCAGTTGTCGGTATCGTGGTCATAATCCCAGTGGAAGCGGCAGTAGTGGCTTCTGTCACGAGGGACGCCTTTCTTCATAGAAGGAGAGCGTTGAAGATATGGCTTGCCCTCGATCTCCATAAGGATGTGAGAGTGGGGGGCGAGAAGGGGCATGAGCTCGCTTTCCCTGGGGGCGAGGCTTCGATGCCTATTGTCCGACCGGCGCGGCGGCTCGAACTTCTTGGGGCGAGAGGATCAGCTTGGCTCAGGTCGTGTTGACCCAATTATTGATTTTAATGATTAACAAAACTATTTGAGTATAACATTTGAAGTTACTAATGATTTTAATTAAGTTTTTCAGTTTATGATTTGATTTATTAATCAAAATCACAAGACAAATCAAGTTCTAGTTGAATCTAATGTCAAGGTAAGATTGCAGACATTAGAGTCGACACATGGAATCGCAGAGTCGACTCCAAAAATTGGCACAGACTTAGAGTCGACACCTGACTGTTAGAGCCGACTCCAATAGAAAGAACAGAACGATGGTTTTTCTGGTCACGACTTAGAGTCGACTCCTGGACTGTTAGAGTCGACTCCAGAAGATTTTCGTGTCGACCCCAGAAAAGTCAGAGACGACTCCAGATCGAGCGGATTGGGGATTTTCGATTTAGAGCCGACTCCAGAAAAGTTAGAGTCGACTCCAGATTGTCAGATACGACTCCAGAACTGTCAGAACATCTCTAAACTTACTTTTATCTTTTTAATCCCAACGGCTATTACCATATTTGGTTCTAATCCTTCTTACACTTGTTTCTAACGGATAGTTTTTAGCTATTTATGGATTAAGAAGGATCTATAAGAAGGGGTTTCTGTTGTATCCGAAAAAGAGAGAAACAAGAGAGAAAAATCAGAAAAACAAGAGTGAAATCCATCAGAAAATCAAAAGAGAAAAGAGGGAAGATTCGAAAGGAAAGATTATACTGATTTCCCAAAAGAAAAGAGAGAGATTCCAAGCTTTTTGGTTTCATTTTGAAGAAATCTCAAAAGAAGAAGCAAGCCCTAGTTTTCTAATCTTCTGAGCTTCAAGAGCATTCTAAAGGAAGATCCACTCAAGAGAAGAGAAGAAGCAAGCCACCAAGATCTGCAAATCAGGCTTTGATTCCTATCTCTTTATTTTTGTTCTATTATTGTATATTTGCTCATTGGAGGAGCTTTTAAATTTGTAAAAACATTATTGTTTGCTGGGTCAATCAGAGGATTGATTCCGTTGAGGCTGTTAGCCTTGTGCAAGCAGTTTGCTTGTGTTGTAAGGTTGTGTGCTGGTGAGCCTTGAAAACCAGCTGGGTTCGTTGTGCACCCGGAAAACAACAAGTTTGAGTTGTGAGCTTGCAAAACAACTCTGCTGTAATCAGATTGATTATAGTGTGGACCCAAGAGGTACTTGGGAGTGGATGTAGGTGTAGGTACACCGAACCACTATAAAATTCTTGTGTTTGCAGTGATTGTTTCCTTGTCTCTTACTCTCTATCTTTGCATACTCTGTTTTAATTCGTATACATCTAAGTTTTCACTTCCGCTGGGGGATATTTTTAAAAGGAGTTTAATTTTTGAAAAACCCAATTCACCCCCCCTCTTGGGTTGCTATCTGGACCAACAATTGGTATCAGAGCTAGTGCTCATTTGATTTGATCTAACGATCAAGAGTCAAAGATCCACATGGCAACTCAAGCTGGTTCATCTTTTTCGAAGGCCAATCTACTAATAGACCACCCTTGTTTAATGGTTTAAACTATGGTTATTGGAAGGCTAGAATGAAAATTTTCATTCAAGCACTTGACTATGATCTATGGAGCATTATAGTCAATGGACCACACACACCCACTGCTAGAATTAATGGCATGGAGATTCCTAAACCGGAAACGGAATGGGATGAACATGATAAAAAATTGGCACAACTTAATGCCAAGCAATGAATGTTTTGTACTGCTCATTAGATGCAAATGAATTCAATCGTATATCTATTTGCATTTCTGCTAAGGAAATCTGGGATAGACTTGAGGTTACCCATGAGGGAACAAATCAAGTCAAGGAATCCAAGATTAACATGCTAGTTCATAAGTATGAATTGTTTAAAATGGATGCATGTGAATCTATTTCTGATATGTTTACAAGATTTACTGATATAGTTAATGGTTTAAAAAGTCTTGGTAAATCTTATGATAATTCTGATCTTGTGAGAAAGGTTTTGCGTTCCTTGCCTAGGACTTGGGAAGCTAAAGTGACTGCAATACAAGAGGCAAAGGATCTAAGTACCCTACCCCTGAAGAATTATTGGGATCCTTGATGACTCATGAGCTTCAATTAAGCAACATGTTGATGATGATGAGTCAAAGAAGAAGAGGACTATGGCTCTTAAGATTTCTGAATATATGGAAGAGCCTCATGAATCTGAAGATGAAAGTGATGATGAGGACATGGCACTCATCACAAGGAATTTAAAAGATTCATGAAGAAGAAGAAGTTTGAAAAGAAAAAGCCCTTTGCAAGAAAAGATGAGGACAAGGGCAAAGAAAAAGAAGTTATTGTTTTGAATGCAAGAAGCCGGGTCACTTTAAATCTGAATGCCCTCAACTAAAGAAAGGCACCCGGAGATTCAAAAAGAAGGCAATGATGGCCACATGGAGTGATTCGGAAAGCTCAAGTTCCGAAGAGGAAGAAAAGAGTGAAATGGCCAATCTATGCTTCATGGCGGACAATGATGAGGTAAGTCCGAGTTTTCTTGATGACTTTACTTTCGATGAATTGCATAGTGCTTTTTATGAATTAATGGATGATTTTGCAAAATTAAGTTCAAAGAACAAAGATTGAAAAATCAAATGCAAAAACTATCTTTAGAAAATGAAAAGCATGTTGTAGATAAAGAACTTTTGATAAAAGAAAATGAAAGCTTGAAAAATGAAGTTGATAGACTTAAACCTATAGTTGATAAATTTACTTTAAGCTCTATCAAACTTAATATGATTTTGGAAATCAAAAAGCTATTTTTGATAAAGCTGGATTAGGATATAATCCACTTAAAAAGCAAAAATCCTTGAAAAATATTTTTGTACATGCTGAAAAATCATCAAATATTACTTGTTTTAAATGTGGAAACAAAGGACATAAATCTTATATGTGTAAATCTCCACATAATAAAAGAAAGATGATTTGGGTTCCCAAAGGAACAATATTTAATGCATCTAACCATGAAGGACCCAAGAAGGCTTGGGTACCTAAAATTAAGACATGAATATTTTGCAGGAGTGTCTTGCAGCCATCAGACTGAAAAGAAAATGGTACCTGGATAGTGGTTGCTCAAGACACATGACGGGTGACAAAGATCAATTCATCACCCTTGAATCAAAAAGAGGTGGAGTAGTTACTTTTGGTGATAATGGTCAAGGCCATATCATGGGTATTGGTAAGATTCAAATTACTCATCTACTCATATTGATAATGTTTTATATGTTGATGGACTTAAACATAATTGATAAGTATTAGCCAACTGTGTGACAAAGGTTTCAAAGTTTCCTTTGAAGCTTCTATTTGCACTGTTACTAATCCCATTGATAACAGCATTATTCTTGTTGGTAAACGTTATGGCAATGTGTACTTAATTGATTTGAGTAATTTATCTCCAAGTAATCATTGCTTAGTTGCTAATAATGCTAAGATGAATGAGATTGGTTGGCTATGGCACCGTAGATTAGGTCATGCAAGCACACACCTAATTTCTAAACTATTGAAAATGGATTTAGTTAAAGGTATTCCTAGTTTAAATTTTGAAAATAATCGAATATGTGATGCATGTCAATTTGGAAAACAAACAAGAACTTCTTTCAAATCTAAGAATGTTGTTTCAACTACTAGGCCACTAGAGCTACTACACATGGACCTTTTTGGACCTACTAGAACCACAAGTCTAGGAGGAAAGAAATATGGTCTAGTGATAGTAGATGATTACTCTAGATTCACTTGGGTAATTTTTGGCTCACAAAGATGAGACTTTCTCAATATTCCTGAAATTTGTTAAGAAAGTCACAAATGAGAAAAACACTACCATAGTGTCTATTAGAAGTGATCATGGAACTGAATTTGAAAATCACTTATTTGAAAAATTCTGTTTTGAAAAAGGCATACATCATAACTTTTCAGCACCTAGGACACCACAACAAAATGGAGTTGTAGAAAGAAAGAATAGGACTTTAGAAGACATGGCCCGTACCATGCTATGTGAAAGCCAACTTCCAAAATATTTTTGGGCGGAAGCTATAAACACAGCATGTTACATCCTAAATAGAGCCCTGATTAGACCTATCCTTAAGAAGACTCCCTATGAACTATGGCATAATAGGAAACCAAATTTAGGTTATTTTCATGCATTTGGTTGTAAATGTTTTATTCATAACAATGGTAAGGATAATCTTGGGAAGTTTGATGCAAAGTCTGATGAAGGTATTTTCCTAGGATATTCTACATCTAGCAAGGCATATAGAGTATTTAATAAGAAGAAGCTTAGTTGTAGAAGAATCCATTCATATAGTGTTTGATGAGTCTTTAGCATCAAGTTCAGATAAAATTGATGATGAGGAAGATACATCTTTGATTGAAAGAGGTATTGAAAAATTAAATGTATCTTCAGATCAAGAACCTGAAGTTAAGGATGATGACTCACCTAAGGATGATGGTATTGATACTGCTCATAATGATAAAGATCTACCTAGAGATTGGAGATATGCTTATGGTCATCCTAAGGACCTAATCATAGGTGATCCATCTCAAGGTGTAAGGACTAGATCATCAATGAGAAATATCAATAATCATCTTGCATTTGTATCTCATATAGAACCTAAAACTATAGAGGAAGCTGAGAAAGATAGTTATTGGATGTTAGCAATGCAGGAAGAGTTAAACCAATTCACTAGGAACCAAGTTTGGACCCTAGTAGAAGACCTAAAAACCACCCTATAATAGGATCTAAATGGGTTTTTAGAAATAAATTGGATGAAAATGGCTTGGTAATTAGAAATAAGGCTAGATTAGTTGCAAAAGGATATAATCAGAAGAAGGTATAGATTTTGATGAAACTTTTGCACCTGTTGCTAGATTAGAAGCCATTAGGCTACTACTTGCATTTGCATGTCATATGAATTTCAACTTATTTCAAATGGATGTTAAAAGTGCATTTTTAAATGGTTTTATAAATGAGGAAGTTTATGTTGAACAACCTCCTGGTTTTGAAGATCATGAATTTCCAAACCACGTCTTCAAACTACACAAAGCACTTTATGGTTTAAAGCAAGCACCTAGAGCTTGGTATGATAGATTAAGTAAATTTTTAATTGAAAATGATTTTTCTAGAGGAAATGTTGATAAAACTTGTTTTTAAAAAGAAAAGAAAAGGATTTATTAATTGTTCAAATTTATGTTGATGACATTATATTTGGTGCTACTAACAATCTCCTTTGTCAAGAATTTGCTAAGTTAATGCAGGGAGAATTCGAGATGAGCATGATGGGAGAACTAAACTTCTTCCTTGGACTTCAAATCAAACAAGAGAAAGCGGGGATTTTCATTAACCAAACAAAGTACACAAAGGAAATACTCAAAAGTTTGGTATGGAATCTGCTAAACCTCTTGGTACGCCAATGAGTCCCTCATGCAAGCTGGACAAGGATGAAGAAGGTAAGAAAGTAGATCAGAAGCATTACCGAGGTATGATCGGATCACTTCTTTACTAACTGCAAGTAGGCCAGATATTATGTTTTCTTTGCTTATGTGCAAGATATCAATCTAATCCTAAAGAATCACATTTATTGCTGTTAAAAGAATCTTTAGATACTTAAATGGAACTAAAAATGTAGGATTATGGTATTCTAGAGACTCAACCTTAAAATTGATTGCTTATTCTGATTCTGACTATGCTGGTTGTAAATTAGATAGAAAGAGTACAAGTGGGGCATGCCAACTTTTAGGAAGTAACTTAATCTCTTGGTTTAGCAAGAAGCAAAATTCGGTTGCATTATCCACTGCTGAGGCAGAGTATGTTGCAGCTGGAAGTTGCTGTGCTCAAATCCTTTGGATTAAGCGACAACTTGAAGATTATGGTATCACACTTGATAAAATTCCTATTAAATGTGATAATACTAGTGCCATCAATCTAACTAAAAATCCAATTCAACATTCAAGAACTAAACACATAGAAATTAGACATCACTTTATTAGAGAACATGTAACCAACAAAGATGTTTGTCTTGAATATGTTAATACTAATGATCAATTAGCTGATATTTTTACCAAACCTTTGAGTGAGGAAAGATTTTGTTATCTTAGAGGAGAATTAGGAGTTTGTGATCCTTTAGAATGATTTTCTGAAACTCTTAAGGACAACAACTATCTAGACTTCATAATTTCTTGAAAATCCTCTATGTTCAATAAGGAAATTTATCTAGAAATTTGATTCATTGTTTCCCCAATTATTAAGGAACACTTATCTAGAGTTTGATGATTAATTTGATCAGTTTCAGATCCTTGAAATTGAATTTTTCACTGAAACTTTTGTGGAGTCGACACCTTCATTTTGATGTTCTGTCTGGGCAATTAGAGCCGACTCTGGCTTCTGTAGAGCCGACTCTAATTCGGGCGCTGACAGATTTTCTGGTTCGGAGCCGACACCTCGCTTTCGGGAGTCGACTCTAAGTGGAACTAGGTCAAAATAAAAAGGCGGAGTCGACACCAAACGATTCTATCGTCTCCAAACCTTCTAAGCCGTTCCAAACCGATTCCAACCCTCCAAACCCTCAAATCCTTGATTACTCATTCCAATCAAATCCATGGCTCCTAAAAGGCGTGCTATCATTGGTGGTTCGACCGTTCCCACGAAGCGCCGATTCGAAGGCAACCTTCGTCATCTTCATCATCTGCCACTCAAGATGCTCTCCACCTCACCATCTTCTCCACAGTCGACCAATTAGCGGGTAAGGCCATTACAACCGGAAGAAAAGTTGATTTTGATTTCTTTGCTTCGGAGGGCTTTGCTATTGGCGTTGTTGAAGAAATGGGATGGGAGAAAGTTTGTTCTTTGGATGTTCCTACCTACCCTGCCCTAGTAAGAGAGTTTACAATGATTTAGTAGAGGAGAGGGAGGTTTAGTAAGTTTGTAAGAGGAACAAAGTTGTAATCACTGCCGAGATTCTTGGAAATTTATTGGAGATGCCTACTATTGGAATAGTTGATATCACATGATGATAGAGGAGGTGCCCTATCTAGGATGTTAGGGAGAGAAGTTCTGAGTTTGAGGAAATTTTGGCAAATCAACTTAATTTGGAACTCAGGCTTACTTCACAATATCTGTGGAAGGATTTATTTCCTAAAATCGGAAGGTTTGAGTATGTCTCGGAGCGAGACATCTTATTGATGGACTGCATCTCACTGGGCAGCCAGTAAATCTTAGCTGGGATGATGATAGGCTATATGGCAGAGGCAGCTACTAAGAAGAGATCTACATTGCCATATGGTATGATTCTGACTTTGGTATTCAGAAGCCAAGGTGTGTTATAATGGACAATGAGCCACTAAAAATTAAGGCATACAGATTACTATAGTGTCTCTACAATTCACCGATGGGCTTCAGAAAAGAAATGGTTGGATAAAAGAGGACGAGGCAGAGCAGAGGAGGTTAGAGTTGAGGAGGCCAGAGAGAGGACAGACCAGACCATCTACTGCTGGACCTTCTGAGGCTGGACCAAGCACTCTTCACCTCCACATCAGTCAGCATTGGCATCTGGAAGATTTTCTGAGGAGCAGATTGGTCAGCTCAGAGCTTTACTAGCTGAGTATGACAGTCAAGGACAAATGATATGTGTCAGTTGAGAGATGAGTTCAATCATTTAAGGATGAGATCAATTCAAGACTTGACATGATTTCTTTTGGATTAGCAATCTGTGGAATCCTTTCACTGATCTTCATAAGATTTTTGAAAGGGGAAGGGATTGCAGACGGATCTAGAGTATCTTCATGCTACTGGTCAATTAAGAAAGATAGACCTTTGTTCTCAAATTGAAGCTTGTCTTGAAAGTTTTAAGAAATCAAAAAGATGAGATTATGGAAATGATGGTCATTAAAGAAAATTGTGTTTGATGTATTGATTTTTTATTCAATCCTAGGTTGTATCTTAGGATTTCTAGTTTCTTACTTTGTTAGCATGTATCTAGGAATTTTACTTGATATGTACTTAATGTGAATGTATTTTGATAGACACATGTAATGAATCTTGAATTGAATACAATTATCTTTTATTACAAATTTGTCTATGAGAATTCAATGAATGAAGTTTACTATCTCTATGATTAATGAACCAACAACCTCGCTCTGATAACCTCATTATTATTTTTAAATTCACCTTATTGCTGATAACAAAAAAGGGGGAGAGAAAATTGTATATGCAAGCAAATCAATTGGCATATCTCAAAAAGGGGAGAGAAAATAAATTCTAATCAATTGGATCAAGGTACATAGGGGGAGTTATTCAATGCAGGGGGAGCTTAATAATTTTCTATAGTTAAATCATCTTGATTGATGTTTATAATAGAACTCAAGTATGTTTTTAAATTCATTTTGAAAATTGGCATCAAATTCTCTGTTAGGAAGTTTTAAAGCTTTAACAATGTCTATAATTCTTATTCAAATGAATTTTTAATGCATATACTCAAAGTTTTTGTCATCATCAAAAAGGGGGAGATTGTTGACCCAATTGAGGATTTTGATGATTAACAAAACTATTTGAGTATAACATTTGAAGTTACTAATGATTTTGATTAAGTTTTTCAGTTTATGAGTTGATTTATTAATCAAAATCAAAGACAAATCAAGTTCTAGTTCGAATCTAATGTCAAGGTAAGATTGCAGACATTAGAGTCGACACATGGAATCGCAGAGTCGACTCCGAAAACGGCACAGACTTAGAGTCGACTCCGGGACTGTTAGAGCCGACTCCAACAGAAAAACAGAACGATGGTTTTTCAGGCCACGACTTAGAGTCGACTCCGGACTGTTAGAGTCGACTCCAGAAGATTTTGTGTCGACCCCAGAAAAGTCAGAGACGACTCCAGATCGAGCGGATTGGGGATTTTCGAGTTAGAGCCGACTCCAGAAAAGTTAGAGCCGACTCCAGATGTCAGACACGACTCCAGAACTGTCAGAACGACTCTAAACTTTACTTTATCTTTTTAATCCCAACGGCTATTGTTATTTTGGATCTAATCCTTCTTACACTTGTTTCTAACGGATAGTTTTTACTATTTATGGATTAAGGGATCTATAAGAAGGGTTTGTTGCATCCAAAAGAGAGAGACAAGAGAGAAAAAGAAAAAATAGAGAAAATCCATCAGAAAATCAAAAGAGAAAAGAGGGAAAATTCGAAAGGAAAGATCATACTGATTCCCCAAAAGAAAAGAGAGAGATTCCAAGCTTTCTGTTTCATTTTGAAGAAATCTCAAAAGAAGAAGAAGCCCTAGTTTTCTGATCTTCTGAGCTCAAGAGCATTCTAAAGGAAGATCCATTCAAGAGAAGAGAAGCAAGCCACCAAGATCTGCGAATCAGGCTTTGATTCCTATCTCTTTATTTTTGTTCTATTATTGTATATTTGCTCATTGGAGGAGCTTTTTTTGTAAAACATTATTGTTTGCTGGGTCAATCTGGTGATTGATTCAGTTGAGGCTGTTAGCCTTGTGCAAGCATTTGCTTGTGGTTGTAAGGTTTTGTGCTGGTGAGCCTTGAAAACCAGCTGGGTTCGTTGTGCACCCGGAAAACAACAAGTTTGAGTTGTGAGCTTGCAAAACAACTCTGCTGTAATCAGATTGATTATAGTGTGGACCCAAGAGGTACTTGGGAGTGGACGTAGGTGTAGGTACACCGAACCACTATAAAATTCTTGTGTTTGCCGTGATTGTCTCTTTATCTTCAACTCTCTATTTTGCATACTCTGTTTTAATTCGTGAATCTAAGTTTTATTTCCGCTGGGGGTTATTTTTAAAAGAGTTTAATTTTTAAAAAACCCAATTCACCCTCCCTCTTGGGTTGCTATCTGGACCAACAGGTCGGGCAAACCTCTGCTTGGATCCCCGATCAGACTTTCGACGGGTGAAGTCGGCCTCATCCGCACGGATGTACTTCTGCGCACGGAGGAGGAGGTCGGAGTAGGAGCTGGGCAGCTTCTTATCCAGAGAGAAAGTAAAGCGGGAAGGGAGAAGTCCTCGCTTCAATGCCAGAGTCGCCACCGCGTCATCCAAATGGTAAACTTGGAGGGCGGCCATTTTGAAGCGGGCCACAAAATCCCGAAGCGACTCCCCCTCCTTCTAGCGTACAGAGAAAAGGATGTCCATAACCTGCAGGATCCTCGAAAGCATCGAAGTGCGCTAGGAATGCTCTTTCCAGCTCTCGGAAGGAGTCGATGTTGTGCAGGGATAGACGGGAGTGCTAGGCGCGAGCAGCTTTCCATAGAGTGGCGGAGAAAGCCTTGCACAAGAGGGCATCCGTAGCCCCTTGGATTTGCATGAGAGCTTTGTAGCTCTCGAGGTGATCGAGGGGATCGGTCGTACCATCATACGGATCCAGTTAGAAAAGATGGAATCTGGAGGGGACGGGCTCGTCCAAGATTCGGGAGTATAAGAGGACGGGTGTCGTACTCCTCCTCCGGCTGGTTGTTGACTTTTCTGGTGAGCTCCTCCAGCCGTCGGTGGTACTCATCCAAACATTCCTTCGTCTGACGATTAATGGTTGACATCTTCTTTGGTGGCTCAGAAGATGATGATGAAGAAGAAGGGGAAGAACGCAGGAGGTGGTGCCTTCGCTTTGGCTCTTCCTGGCGCCGGGGCTCCGAGGAGGACTCACCCGGGCTGTGAGCAGGGGAGCATGACCTCTTGAGGGGCTCCCGATGATGCCCTCTAGGAGAAGCACGACGGTGGCCAGCCTTTCGATGGAGGGATCTTCCCCTTGCAGACTGCTAGCTAGCCAACGCAGCAGGTGGTGGTGCAGGTGGAGCAGGTTGATGCTGGGTGGCCACGGACTGCTACTCCCGGAGTCCATGGATCATCGCGGTGAGAGTTTGAACTTGTTGGGTGAGTGCGGCTAACTGCTCAGCTTGAGTGGCCGCAACTGGTGGCGCGTGAGTAGCCAGAGGGTTGGCAGTAGGGATGTTGGCCTCCTGCTGCTCCGCAGATTGGAGGTGCCCCTAGGATAGCTGGCGGATGCATCTTGGGCACACGTCACCACTATTGTTGATGAAGAGGGAGAGGAAAACTCGCAAACAAGTGTTATAGATCTCGTCTTTCTCCCCCCTACCTAGCGCGCCAACTGTTGACGCTCGATCACTAGAACTAGACGTCGAGAAAAATTATGACTGCCGAGGTAGTCCTCTTCAGAGCGAACGGCCTGCAAGAAGTTCCAGTACCGGAGGAAGCTCTGGTGGGGACCCTTCAATGGTCAAGTTAACAACCGAGGTCACAGCAAAAAGGAGCTCGAAGGAGCTCCGAAGAGGAAGAAGGCTCCAGGGGTCGAAGTCTTTTCTTGGTCTTTAGAATGTGTAAAAATAATGTAAGTATGAGCGCATGGATGCTCGTACCTTTGTTCTGGAATCTCTTATGCTTTTTTTAGACCTTCGGTATCCGTCTGGGAATTAGTCACGTGGAGTCCCGTGAAAAGAAATGTCCACTGGGATAATGGCTATTACGTAAATAGAGGTTGGTCGGTGGGCCTTGTCCCATCGAGCGCATGGGCCTGACACTTGGTGGGCCTGATCCCATCACCAGCGTAGGTCCGATGGTATGTGGGCCTGACTATGTCAGGCTGCACGGGTCAGGTGGTAGGTAGACCTGGCAGAAGCCGTTGGGGTTTCAACGCGGATAGCATAAAACCTGAGAGAGGATCTTTCCCTTCCCAATTAGTTCTTCAAATGATACAAAAAGCAGGTTCCTCTGAAAGGCAAAACAAAATGCTGGAATAAATCTTCTTTTCTTATTAGCAGACCACGAAAGAATAGAATCTATTTGATCTCAGCAACTACTTTGTCTAGCTTTCCTCATGAAAAGCTATCACATATTACATTCTTGACAAGAATTTACTCAATCATGCCCTTAGATAAGCTTTATGATCATCCGAAAAACGAGCAATCCATTGCAGCTAAACATTAAAAGAAGAAGAAGAAGAAGAAGAAGAACAAAGAAAATCTACATATGCAAATGCACAAAAAGGCCTTATCTGTAATTTTATTTCCAGAATTAAACCATTAATATAGAATGCTACAAACTTGAATTAGTTGTAGGAAGGGATTTAACAGTTCAAAAAGACTAGGAACAAATTATCCAACGCATACCCGCAGATCTGTGTAATCAGAGTCTAGAAAAAGACAACGCATACAACCACACAAGGATGACCATCCTTATCCAGCATCTTCTTATCTCAGAGTGAGAAATGTGTCAGCATATCCGGGCTTCAGGATCAGTTCGGTGAACATTTACCTTCAGCATATCTTGAACACTGTGCCCACAAAGAATAGTGACGCTTGAAAAATTAGACCGGTCACCACTTTTATGATGGATTGGTGTGCTGCCGAGCACAAATATAGGAAGACGTTTGAAGGGGAGACTCCTTATCAACTGCAGCAGGTCATTTTGCTGTGGCATCTGAAAACATGAAGAAGATGAGATTAGAAAATCGGCATCTAATGTTGAAGAATTATGGCTGTACTACAATTATTTTTACCAAGGAATAGAGAGGGCATGATGTTAGTCTACAGAAAAACGAGTTTTATAGAAAAAGTAGAGAGCTGCCCAAACAGAAGAGACGTATATCCCAAGGCTTCCCGGTAAGTACTTCGCACAAAAGCATTTGAACGTTCGCAGATTAAAGAGGTCATAGCAGCCAGTTATGGTGGATAATGCTTTTTACAGAATTATTGCCCTCATTATGACAACCATCATAGGATTATAAGTACAAGTATGCATGTTCACGTCATGGCAACTTGTGCTATTAGAAATTTAATATGACAGATCAATACCCTCTTCCCCATCATCTCTGCAGCTCAACTTGCCACCTTGCCTCTCGGGAACATATTGATCCAAGAACAACTCAATCATTCTCCAGTACCGGTCACCACCCGAGAGCCATGTGTCCATATGCATGCCACTTGGAAAGTCAACAAATAGACAATTTCGATTATGCTCAACAGCTTTCGCATGCAGCATCTGCATGTGAGATGGGGGAACCATCTCATCTTGCAACCCAGACAGGAATAGAGTTGGCTGTTTAATCTGCATGGTAACAAAAAAATTGATCAAATGAGAATATATAAAGCCATTTAAGAATATGCACTCAAAAATAAAGGAGTAAATGAACAAGGTGACACAAAAATTAGACAGTGACAGCATTTATTGGGATAGTGGAAATGAATTCATCAGGCTGACGTACGGCTCAAAACAGATTTTGCATGATGCTGACCATATTTCTTGACAGTTATATGAAATTATATGTTGTACTTCTGAGTTCTGCATAGGAATAATTTGCAACTCTAGAATCAGACTTATGGGTTCAAGCGTACGAGCTTCCATGACATTTAGGGTTCAAATATACAACACGTTCTCTCGTCAGACATACATTCTAAATTCTGTGTCTAAATTTATTTAACAGACACTGCAGAATTCAGGAATACCATGAAGAATCAAGATCAAATGTTTAGTTTATTTGAAGAGCAATGAATTTCTAGAATTCAGCAAAATTTTGAAAAGAAATGACATGAGCGCATGCCATCCCCAGGATCTTCACCTTTAAAAGGAAGGCTCACTTGCAGCGTCACATTGCCTAACATATCTGCTGAGACACAACTGGAGAAGATAATGGTTCTTCCAGAGACAAACTAGATTCATTTAAGTTTCCAATTCAAAACCACTAGCTCTTCCTAATCAGATCCACCTTCACCGCAACAACAAAAAAAAGAAAAAAGAAAAAAGAAAAGAAAATATGCAACACCATTCCAATAATGAAATCTCTTCTCATATGCTAAGTCAATGAAGGTTTTTTATGTTATCCAAATAATTGTAATCTGCCAGAAAATATAACTACAAAAAGGTGGCTTCTCAAATCTGTTAGTTTTCTGAAATATGCTAAAGGGTTTCTCGATATATATATATTTTTTTTTGTATATATATGGTGGTGTAATAATCCCAATGCTGCTAGAAGTGGAATTTTTGTAAATCCTCAAGGGGATCAGATTGAATTGGATCATGAATCTTAAGACTTTCTATTTGATTTGGTTAAAAATTTTACCAATATAAAATTATAAAAAAATGGAAAATATCTCAAGTAGATGGATGAAGAATAGAAGTCATATACATAAGTAGTCCAGATTCCATCATCATGGACATATATATTGCATGTCTAAAGAGAGAAGCATCATGTCTGGTTATTCAAAATATTTATATATAATTGCCGACTCAACTATACTTTTATGTAGAATATTTTTAGGAAAAATAGATTTTAATTAATGGCTGTAAATATGAAAAATTCCACCTCTTGATAAAAAATCCATAAACTCCACATTCCTTTTTTTTGTATTTTTTATTAGACAAATTATAACAAGTTGACTATTTATATGCCTCTGCTTATTAGAGATAAATAAGTAAATTTAGAAATCATATAATCTCATAAAAAATAGAAAATGGATTTCCACATGATTCAATATATAAACAACATGATTGAGTTGGATCTCATGATCCAAGGGATTGCATGATGCATAATATAGATCTAAACCCAGTGATTCTAAGTGCACTACAAGAATATTGCGAACTAGCGACGCTAAAATGGCATCGCTAATAAGTAAAAGATATTGCTAAAATAGGTTAGCGATACAATAGTGACTTCAAAAAATTAGTCGCTAAACTGCCGGTCGCTGAGGAATTTAGCGGCGCCGATGTGGACACGTCGTTAAGTAGTGATGCTAGGATAAAGTGTCACTAATTTGCGATGCCAAAGGCATCGCTAACTCTGAAACATCGTCGCTATATGGGCGACGCAAATGACTAAAACGGCAACTAATTAGCGACGAATGGAAAGCATCGCTAAATTACCGAGAACAGTGGCGTCACTAATTTAGCAATGCAAGAGATGGCGTCAAGAGATGGCGTCGTTGTTTGCTTTTCGATATTAGGGATGCAATTGCATCGCTAACTCATCAAAATATTAACGACACTTTTTGCGTCGCTATTTGTTTGATGAATTAGCGACGCATTTACGTCGCTAATTTAGCGATGCAAGAGATGGCGTCATTGTTTGCTTTTGATATTACTGACGCAAATGCATCGCTAACTCATCAAAAATATTAGCGACAATACTTTTTGCATCGCTATTTGTTTGACAAGTTAGCGATGCAAAATGCATCGTTGTTTTCTTTATTATAATTTTTTAAAATTTTCAATTGTTGTTTACATAATATACATTAAAAATCTGCTTAGATAATATAAAACTATAACTAAAACACAAATTCACAAATAAAACATATAAATAACTTGCATTTAAAATAAAAATAAAGTATATAAAATAGTGGCATATAACTCCTATTCACAATAAAAATAGTAGCACATAAATACAATACTCGTAAAATATAAACATAGAGTGCAAGTTCATAAGACCAAATGTAAAAATATTAATGTTGATCAGCTGGAGGGTTATTAGGAGCTGAAGGTGGATTAAAGAACTATGCAGACCGTGACAACCTCATAACTAACCGATCTCCCGCAACTCCTGTTCATAACGAAGGCGCTCCTCTCGCTATTCCCGTCGGATGTCTAGGATCTCAGTCATAAACTTAGATCTAACATGTTCTGTGATGGAATGCTTCATGTCTTCATACTTGGCAGTGTCACCCTAACTGCAAGAAGAGAAACCGCATTGGGAAAAGAAAGCAAAAGCTTGGGCGCCCAGATCGTAGACTCTACGATCCTTTGGTTAGGTGCCAACAGCCTCTAAAAAGATGCGGCAGCTCTTCTGCAGTGAAAGGTCAGCTGTGGACCCTCCATCCTTTGATGTTGTGGCTTTCTCACATTGTATCAGTACTCTGGTACACCTCTTTTACCAGTACCGATATTTTAAGTTCCTATTCTGCAAATTCACATGCCATCTAGTTTCTACTTACTTGGATGTAGCTGTGTTTGTCCAAATCATATTTGTTGTATAAAGTTATAAAACATCTATTTTGGACAAATATAAATTTGTGTAAAAGAAAATTTGAATCACTATAGCTAGATTTCAGGTCCGCCATATACTTGAAGGGAACTATCTACTTAAATCAAGAACACATATAGTTGAATCATTCATACTGCAAGCCAAAATAAAAGTTAGAGTCCATGACCTTCAATTGGTAACATATGAACAGAACTACAAGCCTCTAACCCGGCATTAGTATGCCTCAAAACATTCTAAAATAACTAAAACCTAAATAATCAACTAGTGGGGAAAGAGAGGAGAGTTCTCATACGAGTGACAATCGACAGAGGAGATCGGAGACAAAGAAGGGAGGAGGTGTTGCTGAGGTTAGAAAATCCCTATCAAACACTAGAACCCTAGATTTAGAAATGATAAACAGATACGAAATGCTAAGATAAATGGATCAGTGGGGATCATGAACTCACGGATTCTCCTTTCGATTTTGAGCTGAAATTAAGGGAGATTATCCTGCTTCAGTTGTCTGATTGCGGGAAGAAACGGGGTTGCGGGGATGAAAGGGGCAGATAAAAGCAGCGGAAAAAAAAAACGAAAAGAGAAGAAGTCGCCGAAACTAAAAAATTAGCGGCACCAAAAATGGCATCCCTAACTACGAAAGCCAATTGGCGATGCCAAATACTGGCATCGCTATTTACCGAGTAAGGTGTCCCTGCTAGCAACACGGTCACCATGTCGCTAAAAATTTAGCGACACAAAGTATTGGCGTCACTAATTAGCGAGGTCAGAGGCATCGCTAAGTCTCTCGCAAAGACGCCAAACGACATCGCTAACTTAGGTCATCACTAATTAGTCGCTGATTTTTTCGCCACGTATTTCGATCGCCATGACATTCCTGTGCGTCACTGTTTCGCCACTATTTGCAACGCTTATTTGTGCATCGCTAATCTACGTCACTAAACTATGAAATTCTTGTAGTGATGATCCTAGTCCAAGGATGAGATTGGGATCATTAAGGTCACTTTTGAGCTAGACCGTAATATCTGGATCATAGATTGAAAGACATCAACAACAATGAATAGTATTATGCAAGGCAAATTCAGGAAGGAAAAAAAAATGGTCAGTGCCATCTCTATGCACCGAGTCAAACAAACAACTGCTGAAATTGTTTCTCTAAGTACAATAATATTTTCCACTGTGGACAAAGGAATCAAAATTAGGATATTAACTTGAATTTAAAGGATCTGAAATGGCATGAGAGGAATGTCTAAAAACGACATTGACCAAAATGGCTATATAGATCTAAAGAATCTCATTCTAGAGAAGAGGATGGCTATGTAAAATCTGTAGGTTAAATTATACCGAAAGGCAATCTGTCCATGTAAATAGAACAATGCTTGTTATTTACCAATATCAAACTATAATAACAACATCAGATAAGATGATGATTAGATATTTTTCGCATCTATGCCCCTTCAAAATTTTGATTTTCCATGTATAATCCTGTTACTTAGAATTTTGCACAAGCATCCTTTCAAATAAATTATTTTTGAGCCAATGTGCTTCCCATTTGCTACCACTAGCAGCTGTCAGCCCAACCATGATTAGGGTTATCTAATCATAATTAAATATTAACTTTTAGAAATAAAAAATTACCCTCTAGACCACAGGTAGAGAAAAGCATTTGTGTCACTTGTCCCAAAAACAGTCGGTTTCAAAGCTAGTAAATGGCCAGGGCATTGGTGTAAAAAGAAATTACTTGAAAAAGTGTACAAAGAAAATGCAAAATTACCATGTTATACAAGCAAAATCCAAATTTTGAAGTCTAGATATACAAAGAACCCTCACGCTTGCTTACCATACAGCAATCCACTTTTCATATAATGGATAAGTTCACTCAACCAGATAAAAGATGTCCTTCAGAATTGTTTCAACAGAGGAAATTTGCGTGTATCAACACATCATCTAAAGTGGTTTTGCTAAAACTGAGATCAAATAGAACAACCCTGCCAACTAAATTTTCCAGAGTATTAAAGGCTCACCTGCCCAATAATATCAATGGTACTCCATGGCGAGCGTACAAAAAAGTTTAAGACCTTCAGTCCTTTTGATGCACTGCCGCCAATGAACCACTTTAAGAATGGCAACAGAACTCCTGCCATGTCCAAAATAGAGGTGAAAGTATTCTCCAATATTATAGCAGAAACCTGCAGTTCAAAATTCCATACTATGATCACTATATTAAATATGTTCATGCAGAGGTGTAATCAAGATCAAATTAAAATTCTTAACAATAGAATATTCTAAATAATGAATTTCAAATAAATGTCTGAATAAACTGATGGCCAGACTGGCTTGTCTCTAAACTTGAAAATAGAATCAATTTCAAACCTAATTTGTGTGTTTATGAACCTATTACTCGATTACTACAGGACATATCAGTCCATGAAGATGCCATTTTCTTTCAATAATATAGTGATCAGAACTGCATGTCATCTTACGTTTACCTATTTTATGGAGAAACCATCTAATTCCAGTTGGGTAGGCACCAAAAAATCAAACAGAAAGAGGAAAAACAACAAAGAAACTGAAAGGAAAAATTCCAATTTTATTTATTTTTGACAGATGTGCAGTAAATTCTACGTTATTTGGACGCTTCATTTCCAAGCTGTCTAGGAGCAATGAAACCTTTGGATATTTGAACACAGTATGACATGACATGGCTGGACACTCCATTTTGAAGTGCCTTGGTGATGTCAGCAAAAAGTCCCCGACGCATGGCACTTTTTTATTTGGAGTGTCGTGGAGGGAACTCTTAAGTGTTAAGGCACTTTAAATGAAGTGTCCTTAATTTTTTTTTTAATTTAAATTAACCAAGATTTGTGAATATATCAAGTAAAGTATCCTTAAACTTTAATATAAAATTAGCAAGATTACATGGGCATTTTAAGTGAAGCATTGCTATGCTTTTAAATAAAATAATCACAGTTATATAAACACTTTAAGTAATAACTGAACCAACATGCAAACACAAAACTGCTCTATTAAGTTCTTTGTCAGACAACATCTAATAGCTTTCTTTGCTCTTTTAAGTTTCTCTTTTTGACTAGGCATCAAAATGCACTATATGTGTGCACATGCTTGGAGGCTACAATGTCCAGCTCTTGAGGATTACTAGACTGCCAAGTGTCTAGGTAAGAATGATAAAATACCTTCATATGAAGATGAATATCTGCAATAACCATTTTAGAAATGATACTTGATGATAGAATCTTCATTTAATAGCAAGTGAGGTGTGAAACTTGATATTGGTAAAAAGAGAGAAATCAAGATTTAACCAATATAACTGGAGAAAAGCAAATCTTTAATTTGTAAAGAAACACTCTCACTCAGCCAATTAAAGAGAAAATGGTTATCTATTTGGTTATTGGCAATCTATTTCCAATGATCCAATGCACCCATTAGTAAAGATATAAGGAGATGGCTTTATTTCAAATAAATCTTGTTGGGAGGCTGATATAGGGTCAGCTAGTGTGCTCATGAGTTGATGAATACTCGAGGATGGAACAAATACAGAGCTAAAATTCGTGTGAACTGGTCAAGTCATATTAGCATAGCTTAGTAGAGTTCGCTAGTGTTGTATGCTTCCTTTGAACTGGTTAATCAAAGCAAGTGAGATGTGAAATTTGGTAGTAGAAAGAAAAGAAATTAAGATTTAACCAATACAATGAGAGAAAACCAAATCTTAAATTTGTAAAAAGAGACCCTCAGCCAATTAAATAGAAAATGTTTTCTGTTTAGCTACTGAGGAAGCTATTTTTGATGATCCTGTGTACCTGTTAATGAAGATTTACAAAGACAGGTCTTCATTTCGGAAAAAAAGCACTGATGGGAGGCTGTTGTAGGATTTAAGAGTTAGTATGCACATGGGTTGATGCAACCTTGAGGATGGAACAAGTATGAAGCTAAAATTGATGTGAGTTGTTGTGTTTGAGTTAACTCTAAAAAATTGTCTTTAGTTGGTTAGATCAGAGTCATATTAGTATGGCTCAGTAGAACTCATCAGTGCTGCATGCTTCCTTCAATTGGTTCTGAGTTGGTTTTGTGGTGTTTTAAGTCAATTAGGAAACCATGTGTCATGGAAAAATCTCAGTTTCATGTTAGGCTTTAATATCTAGGAGCCTCCTTTAAAGCATAGCAGGGCCGAAATGAATCCAACATCTACAAAAGGAGCGCCTTGAGAGTTGTACAGAACAATTCTATTCACTATTCTTTATTCAATAAAATTTGTTTATCTTATTTTGTCTTATTGTATCAGGAGTGGCTTATTCTTGTGCTCAAGGGTGGTGACATTCTATCTTCTAGGCATGGTCTATAAGTTATCTTCTTATTATTCCTCCCTCTCCATTGTTTGTGTTATGTTAGGTGGTATCAGAGCATAGTTTTTCCTTGACCTGATAGCATCAAACTACAATAGAAAATGCCTCTACAAGTAACATATCCAGTGATTAGTATGGAATGTGGGACATGTCCAATGCATCTATTGAGGAGATCAAAAAGTAATTCAACAAGTGAATGATGGGTTGAATCAACTACACCTATAGATAAATGTATGTCCAGTGATTAATGATGGCGGTTGGATGGATCAATATCAAGTACATGATCAAGAACTTAGTAATGAGGAGAATGGCAAAGTTATTCCACAAGGAGATTCCAAACAATGGAAATAACAAAATTAAGACTATTGCATGAAGATAGATCTCCTATCTTTTAATGGTCCATAAATATTGAAGATTTTCTTGTCTAGATTGCTGAAGTTGAAAGATTTGTTAATTATATAGAGTTTCTCAGGGCAAAAAAGGAGAAACTTGCCACCTACAAATTAAATTGTGGTGTTTCAATATGGTGGGAATGGCTGCAATTGGAATAGGCTCGGCAATGCAAAGCCCCCCAACAACCATAGCAGTGGATGAAGACCAAGTCAAAACAGGTTAGATTTATGGGTGGATTGAGGTCTGTCATCCATGACACGATCTATATTCAACCTATCTGGATAGTTAATTAAGCAGTAAGGTTTGAAGCTAGAGTAGAGGCACAATTGGAATGACAAAAAAGCTAAATCATTAGAAATTATTGCAACAAAGACTGCATGCAAGGTGCCACAAATTCAAGAGAAGGTTCTTCAAATAGACCACCATTAGGAATTCAAGATATTGACCGCAAGACAATAAGACATCAAAAGGGAGTGGCAAATAATAAGGAACTTCTCCAAAATCCATATGCTCACCCACAAGCAGCCAGCATTACCGATGCAGTCAGTCTGGGCATAGATCTAATGAACGTCCTTGGCAGCAAATGGTCGTTATGGCTATTTATCATGAAGATGGACATAAGCATGCTGACAAAGACAATAGTAGCTTCCCACTTGATGAGTAACTTCAAGAGTAGGAAACATAAGAGCCTATTTACTTGTGAAAAATGTTTTCTGTTTTCCATCTTCAGTTTTCTTCCCTATTTCCAATTTTCCTTTTCTATGAAAAAATTGGAAAACACTTTTATTTATCAAAAATAATAAATCATTTTTCAATTTAAAAAATTGAAAAAAGGGTTTGTGGAGGGTGGTTGATAGTAGAGGCATGATGGTGGATGGCGGAAGATGGCGGTGATGGTGGGTGGAGGTCCAGTGGCAGTAGTGATAGTGGTAGAGGCATGATTGTGAGTGGTGGAAGGTGGTAGTGGTGGTGGGTAGAACAGTGATAGTAGTAGATGATGGAGGTATAGTTGTGGGTGGTGGAGGTGGTGATGAATAGTTGCAGTGTAGTGGTGGTTGTGGTAGTGGTGGTGGTGAAGGATGGTAGGCATGGCGGAGATGATGGTCATGGCACTAATGGTGGGTGGTGGTATGATGGTGATCGATGATGGTGATGAAATGTGAAGGTATGGTAGCGACAATGATGGTAATGATGGAGGTGGATGGTAAAGATATGAAATAATAATGGTGGAGAATGGTGGGTGTGGTGGAGATGTAGTGGTGATAATGGTGGTGGAAGGTGAAGGATGGCAGTGGCGATAGTGGTAATAGTAGTGATCATGGTGAATGGTAAAAGGTGGTTAGTGGTGATGAATGGTGGTAGCATGATGGTAGAAAATATAAGAAAACACTACTTCATTTTGAAAGAAAAATAATGAAAAATAATCCAAAGATATTTTCTTACCTAGTGCATGTTTGGAAAATTGGAAAGCACAATTTTTCAGTTTTCTATTTGGAAAAAGATTAGATTGGAATTGGAATACAATCATTTTTTTTTGGTTCTCCACGGAAATATTTTCCAGAAAACACTCCTATTTTTCTGCAACAGAACAAACCCTAAACCACTGTAGGAAAATCTTTAGTAGTGGCAAGAAGATTGTCAAATCCAAAGCATGAGGAGGATCCGCAACAATACACAATGTATAGTCGATAACAAACTCTATGATTGAACCATTGATGTGGTAAGAATTTTGTATCTTGTGTGATGGTGAAGAAATTGTAGTTACAGGCACAGAAGCTTTCTTCACCATAAATCATATAAAAATGATTGGTGATACCCAGATAACTAAACAATGCAGGATTCTGTTTTTTTATTGGAAAAGCTTATAAAAATGAAGTGGTTTGTGATGTACATAATATATTGCATGCCATATATTACTTGGTGGACCATGGCAATATGATAGAGACTCCACTTCCAGAGAAAAATACAGTGTTTACATCTTCTATAAGCATGGGAAGAAGATTATTCTCCTTCAATGACAAAAAAGGCTAACCTATAAACTTTCTAGTGGAGAGCCAATGTTTCTTAACTATGAACAACTTTCTAGAAGGGTCAAAATATCCCAAGTATGGATGACCATGGTGGCAATTTCAAACTATTTGTATTTTGTTTCTTCATTAAAAGAAAATAAATAAGCTTGCATTAACATTTCCTATTAAGAAGAAAAACATATTAAAGATTTTGAGCCCATAGCATATGAATCCTTTCAAACTGCCATCAAGGAAATCGCCTACTCCACACCTAGGGTGGACCAAACTGCAAGCTAAGGTGATATTAAAAGCTAAGACAGAGCCCGAGATTAATTTTCACATAGCATAAATAACTGAAAACACAAGCATACTAAAATTATCTTGACTTATCAAATAACTTTAAAAGGGTTATTGAAGAATGATAAGGTTATATCAGGTTAGCATATGCAAATTTTTTTCTTTGTAGTAAATATGTCTGTTCATTTTGCTTGCCCTTTTCTTTTCCTTTATCCCTTTGATCTTCAACTCATCATTATTAAAGTCAACAGTTCATAAAACTGTATGTGCACCAAGAGCAATTTGAATTAAATTCATTTATTTTCCTCAAACCACCATAAGGCACAATCCCCTACCCCCCAAGACCTAGACTAGATAAGAGAAAATAACCCAATCAATTAAAGGAAAAAAAAACACAAAAGGCAGAAAATGTTGTCTTTCATATGGTACTAAACAAGGCAATATATAAGCAAATGCAACTGATAATCTATGCATCCAAGCAGGCGTATTAATATTTTTTGAAATGTTGGCAATCACACAAAAAATTTAAAAAAGGGTCCAGTTATACTTGTATCATTTTTTTTTTGAAAAATAAATTTCTTGCCAATCCTTTTTCTTTGAAAACAATTATACCTAGATTTAGGTTGTTTTAATACATTTTGACCTTCAAAAATGCTGACAAAGTGAAATATCTTGACAGTAGGATTTACATAAAAATTTAAGTATATTATGGAACTACCTTGACTTCACATCATTCAGATGATACAAATAATGTTCATTCAAAAAGGACAGAAGAAGTCAATGGATCACATGAACCAAGGTTAAAACATCGTTACCAGCACCATTGGCATGTATGAAAACTAACATGTTCCAAAAAAATTGGAAAACTGCCAGTATGGATTGTGAGGCCAATACGATACTATCAGTACATGTAAAATGGATCGATATAGACTAGCATGGCCAATACTGTAATGGTATAGCTGTTTCAGCATATCAACACCCATTCCGATGTCAATTTCATGCTAGAACAATATAGTAACAATCATGCCACCCCATTTTGGTGGTTTTGATCCATGATATGAACATAATATCATTTCTCCTAGGTCATATTTAGTATTTCAACATATGTGAAAACTAAGCTAGAATATATGTTATCATTCCAAGTCATTTAATTTTGTAACATGAAGAGGAAATTATAATTTCCTCTAAATCAACAAGACATATATATATATATATATATATATATATATATATATCTGTGTGTGTGTGTGAAGTAGACTTGGCCACATTTGAATGAAGTCAAGCTTGAATCCGATCACCTTACACACACTTAGAACCACATAGTTTACAAATCCCAAAGATAAAAAAAAGTTAAAAAAGTCGGGTGAATCTGAAATCTATATGGATTTAAGAGTGGAGAAGGTGATCTGATTCACAAAGTTTACGAATCCCAAAAATGAAAATAGTGAAAAAGTTGGGGTGGCTTTGAGATCCTTATGGATCCAAGGATAGGGAAAGTGATTGGATCATATACTTAGCTACATTCGAATGCAGCCAAATCTACCTCTCTCTCTCTCTCTCTCTCTCTCTCTTTTATATTTATATATATATATATATATATATATATATATATATATATATATAATTTGCACGCATGCAAAATCTTTGCCACATAAGATCCTTACCTTGACATAAACAATTATTTAAAGTAAAGGTGCTTACAATTAGAATGAGGCTCATGATTGGACTCATGGAAAACTTCTATTTCTTGAGGTGCTCCTAACCCCCTAAAAGAAGTCTTTAAAGAACAATTTACATATTGAAGGATATAGATGTGATCTAGCAGCTTTTCAACCTCTCTTTTCTTGGATCGACCCTTTGAGCTTGAATAAGATTCAAACTGAATAATCCCCAAGTGCCAAATGGAAGGGAAAATAGATTGCTATGTGCAGGGCATACAAACTTATCATCTACGTGTAAAGAAGAATTTCATCCGGACGCTAATGGGAAAAACAAGTAATAAAAAACCCTAAGCTGAATGACACCTAAAGCACAGTATTCATTTGAACCAAAAAATGGAGCAGCAAAATTAGATACTTAGATATATTTGTACATATTAAGACTAATATGCTTTGTGATCAATGGCTGATCTCAGACGTTTCCCTGTCCACTCAACCCTCTTCCCACTGCTATCCAAGTGGTGTTCAGAGGGCAAATTATGTGTAACACTGGAGAAAGATAATCTTGCAAAATAAAGTGCTGATTATTTCAAATTGCAGCAATCATAGGTCAGGGATTAATCATATGAAACCTTTGATGAGCACAAACACCAAGTGTTAAGGTGTAAGTGATTAATGGATATGGTAGCAAAATGGGAATGAGTTCTGCAGAGGGCATAATATATGCATGATTCAGACAACAAATAGATGAAGTAAGCCAAGCCATTAACATAATTGACAATAGAAATATTCAGAGTATCTGGAAAACAAATTCAGGAATGCTTTAATGATATATGGATGAAAAGCAACATGAAATGGAAACCAAAAGGCTAACAAGTAAATAACTTGAGTAGCAACGCAAACAGATTGCCATAAGCAGATGCAAATAAAGTGTACAGTCTTCAGTTGAGCAGATGCAAATAAGAAAAAAAATTTGAAGACATGCCTTGTCAGGATTGTTTTTTGCAAGAACTGATCCTACAGCTCCTCCAAGAGATCTTCCAAAAACAACTATTCTGGATGTATCAATGTCTTTTCTCTGAACTAGATGATCAAGTGCTGCCTAACCAAGGTGGGAAAAATAACAATCACAAGTTAAAACCAAAGTGACAAAGATATCTGTTGAAACTTAAGTTGAAAAGCATAATTGCAAACCTGCGCATCATTTGTAATGCCATGCTGTGAAGGGTGGCCATCACTTGCCCCATATCTATCAGTTGAACAACAAAGTTAGCACATTTATTGAGTTACTAAAATGATAATAACGAGAATGCACAGACATGCTAAGGACTTCACAAGAAAACTACAAAAAAAAGCAGTTAAAACTTGGAACAAAGGCATACCCTCTATAAGAGAGCATGAACACATTGCAGTGCAGCCTCTGCAGCATTATGCGGACAAACTCAAGACGATGAGCAATATCTAGAGCATTACCAGTAAAGGGCATTTAACATACTCAACTCAACTCAACTCATCTAAGCCTTTTCCCATAAAGGGCATTTAACATAAGCTTGAAAAAAAGGAAAGAGGAGGGAGGGGGATGGGGATGGGGAAGACATGCAAAGAAGTACACCATCAGGATACTGCCAGCATTTTCTTGGAAGAATAGTATTGTTGGACCTGCAACAACAGTAACATTGCTATTATAAATTAAGAGCACAAAAGAATCAAGGGTTTCTCCAAACTGAGACAATGAAAAAAGATGATTTTTAAAAACACAGTTGTTTTTTCAAACATTCCCTAAATTCAAAACAGTAAGACAATCATGTAGGCACTATTACCAGAAGCACCGGATAAAAACACATTATTCCCACGGTAACTTGTATCATTTTTGTGCAAGGTTATCCAAGAGAAAAGGGTATATATGTAAAAGACATAAGCATTCTGTACTGAAAAAGAAAAGAAGAAATAAACATAATACCTAAAGGAAACATAAGTTTTACCACTATGAAGAACATCACCAAAAAATTAAAAACGCACTTGTTGTGACTTTCGATTGACCTCACTCACGTTACACAAATCAGGAAGAGGGATGCTAGGAAGCCACACACTAGCATCTCATGCTCTTTTGCCTTGCCCCCTAATTGGCAGAGGCCATTTAAATATTGGCAAGATGTGGTATTCAATAGAATTCCTAAACTATCCATCTTCTTAAGCCACCTATAATAAATGATCTTTCATGCAATAACACCGATTATAGGTTCCTTGCTTTACCCCTCTCCAATCCTCCATTCCTCTAACTCCACCTTCTCCAGAAAATTTTCAATCACAGAACTGGGAGACAAATAGAGCACCAGCACACTCCTACACATCCCCAACCATGAGAGGAAATCAATTGGATCTTGCTACCTTCCTTGTACTCAAGATTAAGGCCACTGTACAACACATCCACTTTCACTTCATTCAGTATCAGAATTTCCTTGATTACAATTCATGATCCCTCTATTTTATGCCCCAATCAATTTCTTTGTTGCCATTTATATATAATGTAGGCCAAGGTTTGCCATACCAGGAATCGGTACTAGACCGATATGGTTCTGTACAAACTGTACCATACTAAACCGGTGACATACTTATCAAATGGACCGGGCTCCAACCCATAAATCACCCCGACTCAAGTTGAACCGAGTGGTTTGGTTTGGGACAGTCCACCGGCACAAGGTCAATACGGGCAGTTCAAGGTGAACTAAGAGGCCAAACTGTCTCAATTCCGAACTAATTCGATTCAATTCGCCAGACTATCATATTTGAGATGGTTGATCCAAATCCTTCTCGACCAAATCAACTTTTCTTTCTAGTATTTGTTGCCATTTATATGAATCAACTTGTTTCTAGACAAATGAATTTTAGGAACCTAAATGTTACGATTTTAGCTTGGATGCATTTCAGCCTGAGCTGTCCTTAATCTAAGGGGGGTTTTGAATATTAAATTGCAAAGAATAAAAGAATGATAGGACTCAGGTATTCCTAAGTTGATTAGTTTAGTTAAAGTGAAAAGAAATCCTCACAGGTGAGAAAAACCTTATCATTGCATACATAACTGTACCATAACCAATTCTTTTCCTTTCTAAAAACTTGGGCAGACATGCATTGGATGTGTACTTCCTTCCCCACTTCTAAGATGGTTATTGTAAAGGATATCTATCAAACTGTCCTATAAGGAATTCAGGTCCTGAAATAAATGATCATGGGAAAGAGTAATCGCCTCACAATCAAGTTTAAAGAAAAGGAATATACATGGTTAAGAGGACTAATTTGCCTTTTTTTACTTCATGGTCACCCTTGTCAAATCAAATTCATCGCTTAAAATCCCCTTCCTTTCCCAATAAATTCCTTCCAAAACTTGTATGAAAGAAAATGCAGATGTGTGTGGCAATGTTTGGTGAGCCGGCATGAAAGCATCCATGGATTGGAAATGGTGATAACAAAATCTAGAGTTCTAGCACTCACATTGAGAAGATGTCTTAGGGATTACCTTTCTTTTCTTTCTTTCTTTCTTTTGTGTGTGTGTGTGTGTGTGTGTGTGAGAGAGAGAGAGAGAGAGAGAGAGATTCATATAGAAGCATAAAGCTGCATGAAGATATATTTTATCAAAATATTCACTTGTGAATCTTGAATGGTTGAATTCCCTTTGCATTTTCTTGTTTTTACGAGAGACTCATCCAGATGTTTCTTTTAATATACATGTCAATAGTTTTGTTTTTAAACCTTCTATATTTTTCAATATTTCATGTAATATCCAATTATTAAAAATTGAAAGCATTTGACATGTACAAGCTTGCCTACCTTGACCATCAACTTAATTGCCTTTGTTCTTTATCTTGTACTCTACAATTAAAAGATTTACTTTAAATTTGGTGGGACTAACCACTTTCTACACAAAAACAGAGAGAGAGAGAGAGAGAGAGAGAGAGAGAGAGAGGTGTTAACTATAATGGTTATAATAATGATAGTGCATTGGGGTAGTTCTAATTGTGATTTCTTTATAATTTCTCAATATACACCAACATGAACTTTCAAACCTATAATGGCTATAATATCTATAGTACATAAGGATTGCCTTGATGATCTATATAAGTACTTGAATGAATATGTTCTCTTGACGTCCAATTGATCTTCACACACTAACAGACAAGATGTGTCCTCACTCAAACAGTAAAGTACCTCATAGCCGAATTAACTGCCTTCCTATTTGAAAAAGAAAAGAAAGTGTAAGGGTTTCCAAAGTTTTCCTGCGAAGAAAGCCTTTTGACGCTCAAGTCAACCACAATGAACAAGAAAAGTATTACAGGGCTTTAGAATAAGTTACCTAAGATCTAAGTAAAGGGAGAGAGCCTGTTTACCGTTTAAGGACTTGGGCTGATACCGTTTAAGGCTTTGGGCTGCTTTTATGAACATATGAAGGAATCATAGTTGGAACTGGACTCTTGCGTTAGATGACTTTGATAAGCATAATCCTCAAATAAGATGGCGGAGTCCTTTCCAAATAGGGCAATAGACTCCTACTGAAATTGGTCTGCACCTTGAATGAGAAGAGTTCCAAATAAGTTGGCAGTATCAATGGAAGTCCTTTATGGACAAGGCTTTTCTCTTTGAGAAGATATATGAAGCAATCCAATTGACTACATCATGCTACCTTCTGATCTATCATATGTCGCCATTGGGTAAATTAGTCAAATTAGATCACATCACTTGCCCCTTATTTTTGAAGGTTAAGTTTATAACTGTGCTCAAGTCATCAAAGCAGCTCGGTTTAACTGTGGTTAGCTTACTTTTGGCTTTTTTGACTCTACTATCGTGGGCTCTTTATATTAAGTATAGTTTTTCTTAAACCAATCATAAAGACTCTCATGAGTGTTGATCAGTCAGGTCAGCTTATATCAAGCTCAATGACTTATGAGTATTGGTAGTTAACTTTCGGATTGACATCTGGATTTTGAAGAGGTCTTCAACCAATCTTGAATTAGCCTGAAAACTTGCATAACATGACTGCTGAAGGAATCTTGAGGGACTTAAGGAAGCTCTATCTATCAAGGTTGACTTCAAGAGTGGTTGGAACACTCTGAAGATGTCTCTCAGGTCAGTGCCTGAGACTAACACCTTATAAGGCATCTCTTAAATAGGCTATGGCCTACATACTTTTCAAGACGCTCTCCAAGGCCTTCAACCGACTTACCCTTCAGATGATCAAGCTAAGGAATGCCAATCAAGCTTGAAGCCAATCCAAACTACTTCAGCAAATTTTTTGGTAGCTGCTTAGCTGAATAATCAGGTTGGGCTTTGCTACTCTTCCATCAAGCCTAAACATCACTAGAACTTTTAGGTTGATCTTTAATAATCGATCTTCCTTGGTCCAAGCTGAAGTTGGCTTAGATTAGCCTGAATTTTTCATGTTGGACGATTTTGTTTAGGTTGGCTTTGACTCTTTAGGTTGACTGGTTTTAGTTAGACTAGCCTTAACTCTTTAGGTCAGATGATTTTGATCAAATCAGCCTTAACTCTTTAGGTCGCATGATTTTTCAAGTTGGTCTTAACTCTTAAGGTCAGCCTTGACTCTTCAAGTCGAGCTTGATTCTTTGTTTGGCCTTAATTTTGATAGGGTCAGCCTTGACTTTTAGGTTGACCTTAATTTTTTTATTTTGGCCTTGATTTTAGTTAAATCAACCTTTCTCATTAAGTCGAGCTTAATTTTTTAGGCCGGCCTTAATTTTTTAAGTGGACCCCTTGATTTGGTTAAGTCAACCTTGACTCTTCAAGTTGAGCTTGATTCTTCATGTCAACCTTGGCTCTTTAAGTCGGCTTTGATTGTGGTTAGATCAACCTTGACTTTTTAGGCCAATCGACTTTAGTCAAGTCAATAATCTAGGTCAGCGGCCATATCTCTTCAAGTCAATTGATTTAAGTCATCAGCTATAGCTACTCATGTTAGGTGATTTAGATTATCAGCAATATCTCTTTAAGTTGATCAATTTTGGACATCAATCATAACTTTTCAAATTGATTAATTTAAGTTATCAACCATAGTTTTTCAAGTTAACTGATTTAAATCATCAGTCATAGCTCTTCAGGTTGATCGACTTAGATTATTGGCTGAAACTATTGGGCTCCTCAGGTAGATCTACCCTCAGATATGCTCCATAACTGCCCTCGATCAATCTAAGAATAGCTTATGCTGCTTGAGCGTTGCTTGCTCCTTGATTTCTTCTCTTAAGCGATGGGATTGGATGTTACTGCTTGATTTTCACAAACGTTTCCAATCTGTTAATGTTTAAAATCGATCTTTGCACATCAATGAACAAGATGTATCTTCGCATGCACGATAGAATACCTTTCAACCAAACTATTCATCTTTCTATGCAAGCAAAGAAGAGTTTTTCTTCATAGAAAATTTTCTGACGCTGAAGTCAGCCAAAAGTGAACAAGAAGGGATCCTACGGGTCTTGGATGGCCACTAAAGACCTAAATAGGAAATGAGTAAAATACAAATGGCTACTTTTATAGATGCATAGAGTTCTTTTTAAAGTTGGACTCATGTATTGAACGACTCTAATAATCCTGATTCTGAAGGAGGTAGCAATTATGAAGGAATAATCTCCAAATAACTCGGTCAATTTTTTTCTAGAATGGTTTTATGCTAAATGAAGAGCCTTAACCAAAATAGAATGGATCGGCGGTTACGAAGGGTTTCCTCTATTCAAGTTGGCATCAATCTTTGCCGCATATCACTATAAGATTAATCAACCAAATTGGACTACATCACCTTCTGCATCTAGTTTTAAACAATAATTTCTATAATTAATCATTGGTAATATTGGTAATACAAAATATCGATGCTGATAAAGGGAAAAACCCAGCTCCACCGCTAGAGGCAAGACATTTACAAGATAGTGCAAGACCTTGTAAGACTTCCCAATTACACATCAGAGCGAAAAGAGTTCGAGAAGGGACCCGGATCTCCTCCAAGGGCAAGCCATTAGGAGAGAGGCACCGACCAACAGAGCTCACGGCAGGAACAATAAAAGATTACTCGTGCTATTTTTCCCAACAAAACTCACGGGAGACCAATGGAGAACTAAAACCCTAACCCTAGCGCAAGAAGTTTGGGAAGGCAGGGGACTCACCTGGGCAGTCAGGGAAGAGCTTAATGAACCAAGCATGGAGGCGGACTCCGTCGGCGGAGCGGAGCCAGACGTCCTCGTAGGCCAGGCGGAGGCGGGCGGGGGTGATGGGGTACGACTTGGTGAGGCCCGGGAGCACCGGCACGTACACAATCTTCTCCTGGAACGCCACCAACAGCGCCAGAACAGCCACCAACATTGCCCCAGCACCGTACATCAGCGCGCTTAAGTACGACACCATCCCTCCGCTTCCGCCCAGCGGCGGCGTCGCTCGGGAGTTCCTTCGAACTGGCGATGAGCAGCCGCAGAAGATCGTTATGACGGGAACGGGAACGGGAACGGGTGGAGAATGGATCAGGTCACCCCGGGGTCACTGGCCGCTCGTAGGCTTTGTGAGGACCATAAAAACTGGCGGTTATCCGAGCCGGAAAGCGGGGTCGAGATTCGGGAAGTGAACCGAGTGGGGGACCCGTGACTTGCTTCGTATCGCAGATAACACAGCAAACAGCCTCCTAGGCTGCTGAGTGAACGATGCGTGCTTTAATTTTGGTGGGGCCTCCACTAACTCGGTCCTCGGTTTGTTGGCATAAAAAAGTTTTTGTATATAGCCAGAATGACATGCATAGCAATGATTCATCTATTAGGAAATATTTTTGATCTTACAAAAAAATCCTTCCTATAAATTACTAAAAAATTAATCTAAAAATAATAAAATATATAAAAAAAATTTTGCTAGTCAAGGCGTCTTGGATACTGCACTAAGGACCAGTTTCGCCCCTTCATATAGGTTATTGGCAATTTGTTCCTAAGGTACACGACCCGGCTCGATCCGATCCTTTTATGGCGATCTCTCCCATCCGATCCTTCTATGGCGATCTATCCCTAAGGTACAACGATCCGACTCGATTCGATCCTCTTACTACGAATACGATCGCGTGGAGGTACAACTCAATGATTACCTTCAGACCCATTGATTACCTTCAGATGCCAAGAAAAGATCAATGAAAATTAGAAATAAAATAAGATAAGGGCTACTCAAAAAATAATTATTCTTCATCTTAAATCTTTGAGTCATAGGCTTTAAAATATTATAACCATTTATAGCCCTACGAGCGTTTCGTATATTCACGAAACGCTTGCGTTCTCACGAGTAGCAAAACGCTCGCGTTAGCGGAAAGCTCTCGAGCGTAATGCCAGCGACACCCACGTGAGCTTTTGCTCACGTGGGTCCCTTTCTCTTTTTTTTAATTAAAACTTTTTTCAATAATTTCCCACAAAAGTTTTAAATAAAAATAAATAAATAAATATAATAAAAAATTTTAGAGCATCTTATACTGTGCAATGAATGAGGTGTCATGTGGATTTAAACCTCACTTAGTGTTGATTGTATATACTATAAGGAACCATAGTAGATTAGACCTTGAACTAGGTTCTTGACTTAGACTTCTACTAATCACACGCACAGTATGGATCAATTGGGTTTACACGGTCAGCGCATATTAAAGGCCTTTCACTTAATACCTTGATTTTTCATGAGAATTCTTTAAGGTTAGCCCAAACCTTTAGTCACGGCCTAATACAACGATTCTCATATAGGTGAATCCTCCAAGGATATTTGTGACAATACCCTGCAGATAACCTACCTCGGATCCATTAAGAGTATGACTAACCTTATACAAATTTACTTTGTCACTTTATAAGAGCGCTCATCATAGGGATGGGATGAAAATTTTTTTAAATTTTGTGCTTTAACATGATCACTCAATTAGCTTCGTTTCTACCACATTGAATCTCCTTCATGGGATCTCCAATCACAGAGGTTGGGTATCCACTGCTGGTGACCAAATAATGGGCTTAATCCCTATCCCCCTCGATGAATCTAGGACTCCACTCCTAAATAACTTCGTGGTTAATTGATTTGCAAAATTCTTCTCAGACTTGCAAATTTCAAAAAGATAACATTATTATTATTATTATTATTATTTGAACTAGACCTTAAATAAGAGAATTAAACGAATATACATTTTGAACAATAATGTGCTTGCTTCTAAAATGGACTATCATAGCCATAAAGAACAAGCCTTATTCAAACTATTAAAGAATAATAATTGCATGAAATGCAGATAATTAATCATCATCGATGTAATATTCAAAGCAACATTTAGTAAAATATGCAAATATAACTATAAGTACGGTCAAATCAAACTAATGAATACTTTCTGCCATAGCTAGTACAACATCATGTAAATGTCCAAGAACATCATTGCTTAGTTATATGAAATTATAGTCCAAGGATCACTTGCAGCATGAAATATGATAAGCAAGCACCTTTCCATGCTGTTTTCGTACATACTAGTTTTTCAGGCTTATCACCATAGTGTTGTTATATATTCCTTATAATTTATGGTGTCCATAAATATGATATAAAGCAAGTAATATCAGTTGGCATGCTACAATACACAGATATACCACAAGTAAAAAGAGCATATAGCAATCTGACTACAACTTCCAGTAAATATTATACTTGTCAAACCGAAGTACCTAAATAATGTTGCTTTATTGCTAGATTGCGGATTAAAAATTGTTAATATAGCAAATCAAGCATCTTAGTCAGCATTAAATATGCATAATTGATTGAAACATGCACAATTGATTGCTGAGCATTAGAAAGCTAAATTCTATCTTCTATCATGCTATTGATATAAATGAAGTTGTATCGTTAGCCTATTGGCAAAATAACTTAAAATTTGGTTATATAAATTTAAATAGATTTTAGCAAAATTTAACTTCAATAATAAGAGTATTGTGGAAAGAAATTACTTCTCATTAATTCAAATGATAGCTATCATGCCGTATCGAAATAACCCAAGTCATTTGAGAAACAGAATTAACTGAACCATTTATTTTCAAATGCTTTTCTACGAAGAAATTGGACATCTTTAAAAGATTTAAATACAAGATTATGAACATGAATTATAAATTATTTTTAAAAAAATCTACTTAAAACAGGGTCATGATTTACAATGGAAAAACTAACAATTTCTAGAAAGAGGAAAAATCTGATCCTTAGTTGTTAGAAAATATTTTTGATCTTGCAAAAAATCCTTTCTAGAAATTGCTAGAGAATTAATCTAGAAATAACGAAATATAAAAAAAGAATCTTGCTGGTCGAGGCGTGTTGGACACTGCCCTAAGGATCAGATTTTCATCCCTTCGTGCATATTATTGGCGATCTGTCCCTAAGGTACAACGATCTGGCTCGATCCGATCCTCCTACCACAAGCACGATCGCATGGAGGTACAACCCAATGATTACCTTCAAATGCCAAAAAAAAAAAGATCAATGAAAATTAAAAATAAAATGAGATGAAATAATTCTTAGGGCTACTCAAAAACAATTCTTCTTCATCTTGAATCTTTAAGTCCTTATTTATAGATTTTAAAATATTACGACCATTTATGGCCTTGCGAGCGTTCCGTGTATTCACAAAAGTGACTCATGCTCGCATGGGTCCCATTCTCTTTTTTTTTTTTTAATTAAAACTTTTTTCAACATCATCCGCATGTGAATTTGCACCGAAAGTTAGTTCATGAATTTTGCATCGTAGATACGTATATTCATGCACGGATCAATTATCAATGCAGACCATTCTGCACAAATGTGCAAAGACTTTTCTTCTTGGCATCTCTTCTTACACTACGCACGTCTTTTTCACCCAGTTGCCCTACAAATGACTGGCCTCTAGGATAAGTTAACTCTACGTTCGGCCATCACTTTCATGCTTTGGGTCCGCAAGCGACGAGGGCCATGGGTTGGAGCCATTCTTGGGTGTTCCAGCTCGAGATGACTCCTCAACAAAAGCGCCTTTTGCTTTGCAGGACCATGGGCTGATCCATTTGGAGAAAGAAGGTAGCACATTCAACTCAATATGTTATATGGCTGCATAATCCTAGCATGCTCTCAATTTATTGAACTAGATACGTGAAATGACTGCATAATTCCTATATTATGCAAGACTATCACATGTTCAGCCCAATTAATGGGTTGGGGCATGATAGGAATGATATCATAGGTCTTAAATTTTTTTTTTAACTCTTGTTTGGCACACCAAAATCATCCACTCCTCAGCTTAAATTTAGAAATTTGAAAAAACACTTGATATTTAACCTAAAATGAGATTTTTTTTTAAATCTTAGGCCTTGCATGATTTTAAGGATTAGGCCTAAAGGTTATAAAGACATGTCATGTGTCTAGCCTAGTTAATGGTTTAGAGCATGATAAGATTAGCTCAAAATTATCATCTATATAAATTATTCTTGTTATTATGAAGTAATAAAAATTGTACTTAATGAAATGTCTTTTAACTATATGAGTGAAATATAGTCTATATTATTATGTCAACTTATATAAATGGAACACATGAATAATCTTAAACTTTTATTAGACATGTTAAATGGTTTGTTTGTAAACAATTCATGCCTAACTCAAAATTAAATAAGTTAGCTTAAGCTTTGTGTGATTATAAAAATAAGACAAGCTAGAGATAGGTTTGGGTTAGCACAAGTTTAGCTAATTTTCTTTTCTAAAGGAGATTCTTTAGATTTGTTTGTTTTTCATATAGATCATTTATTTCTGAGATGCCAACCAAGACTAAGTTCATATAGTTACAAAATAAGTGCAAGCAATCAACTAGTCTCCACATCTATTGTAAACAAATTAAATAGAAAACAAGATTGCATGATTAGCCCTACACAGCCACATTTGTTTTTTGTTCTAATCTATTGACAAATTTGATTTCATTTAATCTAATTTGATGCAAATACAAGTTAGCAGGGTTTGCTAAGTTTTAATGCCAATGTGATGGTTTGTCCTTGTGAGAGCCAATATTGACGAGTGCTTAGTCATATATTAGTTATATATTAAAAAGATATTAAATGCTTATACATAACCAAAAAGCCTAAATAATAACTTCTTGGCTTGCTTGTTTTAGTGAGACTTTGGATTATTATAATATATTATTGAATAGGAGAAAAGGAGGGTAAGAAAGGAATGATATGGGGAGTAAGATTGAGGAAAAATGGGAAGGAAGGAGGCATAGATGAGAAGGACTAGAAAAGGAAAAAGTAAGTAGAGGCAACAAAAGAGTGATGGAATAATTGGTTTTTGCATTAGGGATTTGAAGTTTTAGATTAGGTTGATATAGCTTTTACAAAATATATGCTTATAAATAAATTTTGTAAGTAAATAAATAGACTATAGAATTCTATATTGAGGGGTTAGAATCCTTGATCAAAATTAGATTTAATATTGTAGATGACTAGAGCCATTAGAATTAGATTTAACATTGTAGGTCACTAGAGCCATTCACTAGCCTACTTATATCACATCCTTCTATAAACATATCTTAGCAAATGTATGTTATATATATGCATACATGCATGCACATATAAATTATCTTCTAGAGGCAAGAACTAGATCATTGTATTTAATGCTTGCTAGATGATTAAGTTTTAAAATTATAAGTGTTATTTAGTATATAATAGAAAATCACCAATGAAAAACTAGAAGTATTTGACTCCACTTGTATTTCTGTTAGATTAACCTACATCCACTTCAGCAAAGATGGGATTAATTTTACAAGAAAATAACCTGAAGATTTATAAAACTCTCTTATGAAGCCCTAGACCCTTTTACATCCAATAAAAATCCTTTTTTAGATCTCTCAATAACTCTTTAGGTTATCCTAAAAAATAGTGTTGCATATGCTTATATAGACAAAAGATTTACGATGTTTTACATAGACTAAGATTCGTTTTCTCCTTACTATAGAAGCATCTATAATATCTAATACGAACTATGATTTATATTCTTCATATAGGAAACATGTCCATAATAGGCTATCTGCTTAATTGGCTTACGAATGTCAAGCCAAACTCTAATACTTAAATATGACTTTTTTTTTATGTGTAGAGGGAACCCGACATACACTTTTCATCTATAGTCCTCAAGCATAGATAGGATGGCTTTTGCCTTTTAAATAACCCCAGTTTAACAACTTTTATTGTGCCTTAATAGAAGTCTCCCCTCACCAAATTATCTATAGTAAGGATGATGTGTGTTGAGTTTCAACAAAAGCATATTCTAGATACTAATTACAAATAGGATCTAATTTTTAGGAAAAGTATACATAGTTTAATACAAGTCTAACCTAACACAAACTTTATATGACAATATATATATATATATATATATATATATATATATATATATATAAAGTTATTACCTTCAACAGCTAAGATTATATATACTAGCTACCAAGACTTGAATTTGATCAACCACCCCGAATCTCTAAATTGAATTTATCATTTGGGATCATGTAAGTGAAAATGATTAGGTCAGTGTCATCCTCGGCCTAGGCCTAATCTAATTGTAAGCCTGAAAATGAAAGAAAATTAGCTCTCAGTATTCTTGCCATCATCTTCTTTGCCAAAAGGAAAGCATGGTCCCAAGGCTTATATCACTACAGTAAAAATTATGAATAGCAACCCCTTTTTTCCTATGCTTGGGAGTAGCGTCGAAAATTCACGTAGCCTACTCGAGTGGCTCTTCCCCCCCTCCCCCCCTAGATCGAGTGGCTCACCACCCCCCCCCCTTCCCGATCCAGTGCCCTAGCTCCCTCCCTCGCTCCTGGCATTCTGATCGAGTGCCCTAGCTAAGTGCTTCCCAGACATCGGTGTCTGCCGCCACCGATAGCCCGTCGCCGCCGCCCTCCGTCCCGACCTCTCCTATGTGGATGACCTCGCAGAGAAGCTCGCCACCTTCGGCCTCCTCGACCGCAGCAGCCTCCTCCTCCCCGCCGTCCGACCCAACCCTCATCCCTCCGACGTCTGTTTCCGCTCCCCATCTCCACTGCTTTATCGGTGGACCCTTTCTCTTTCTTTCTTACTTTTCTATTTTTGGGTCGCAGCGGTTTCTGTTCCGGAATGGACCAGTTCTCCATTTTGGACCGACGGCGGAGAAGAATACGGGAGCAGAAATGGTGTACGATGGGTTCCGGCCACTGGCAGTGCCGAGGCGAGCCTCTAGTGGCTTGCGACTGGTGTTTCAGTTTCCCCGGGCGAAGCCCGCTCAAGTAAACCGGCGAAAACCTTGGTCTTGTTGGCGCTCTCACTTCTGTTGTTATTTTGGGGTTTTCTAGCTGTTTTTGCTGACGGATTTATCTTTTAGGTGGAGATTTTTGGGCAGGAGAGAAGGGGCGCTTTGGCGAGGCAGCAGCAGGTGCCGGTTCAGGGCCCGTTGGGTCTGGTCCGGACCGGTGGGTCGGGGAGAGAGTGCAGGGGGACCGGCGTCTTTCTACCTCGGGTGATCAATAACGAAGTCGCCGGTCCAACAAAAAAGATATCCAATATGTTTAAGTCCTATAGCCTCTGTTTTGTTTTCAGTGTTCGTATTTGTTAGGAAGGAAAAGTCTTTGTACATCGTTCTCGGTGCAGCAAGGCCTACATGAGCTGCATCACCTTTTCTGATTGGTCCACGTGGAGCCTACATGGATGATGGTGCCGGGCGGTATGGTCCTGTTACGATGTAACGTTCTGAACGTGACGGACATTTAAAGCAGTTCACTTTTTTTTTAAAATTAGCATACGGACGAAAATGTCCTTTCCCTCCATCTTAGCGCCATTTTACGTTGGATTTCATCTGTGCAAGAAGAACTCTCTTTCTTTCCCTTTCTTCCCCCTCGCTCTGGATTTCGGATGCATCACCGAAATCAGTTGAGCACGAACCGTCGCCCTCACTCTGAGAGTCCGGTCGAAAGAAAATATTTCAGCTTCGAGGCTGAAAAACCTGGTTACTGGAGTCTTTGTACAAAAACTTATGGAGGAAATGTCATCCGCAGCACAAAACATTCTTTCGTTATGAGGTTATTGTGGTTTATGATCTTGACGATAGGGTTTTCTACTAGGGTGTCGTGGGTTTTCAACTAATGCTTTGTCTTAACGTTTTGAACTAGGGTGTCGTAGGTTTCAACAAGATAAGAGCGAATGGTAGCAAACACCCCAGGAGTACCTCGCCCCCCTTGTGAACAGAAACCATCAATGAAGAGATAATGAAGCCAAATACTGCGATACCCTAGTACCAATACTGATACCCGTGCTTAAAACTGATCACGGAGAGAATCCCCGCGACAGCCCTGTGGAATTCGGCCGAAAATCATTCGCGACACCCCAGTTGAAATCTCACGACACCCTAGCTCTAAGGAGATGACACCCGTGCTTAAAACTGACCACGAAGAGAATCCCAGTGACACCCTAGTTCGAATTCGGCCGTAAATCCTTCGCGACACCCCAGTTGAAATCCCACGACACCCTAGCTTTAGGGCGACGACACCCGTGCTTACAAATGACCACGGAGAGAATCCCAGTGACACCCAGTGGAATTCGGCCGAAAATCATTCGCGACATCCCAGTTGAAATCTCACGATACCCTAGCTCTAAGGAGACGACACCCGTGCTTAAAACTGACCACGGAGAGAATCCCAGCGACACCCTAGTTCGAATTCGGCCGTAAATCCTTCGCGACACCCCAGTTGAAATCCCACGACACCCTAGCTTTAGGGCGACGACACCCATGCTTACAAATGACCACGGAGAGAATCCCAGCGACACCCCAGTGGAATTCGGCCGAAAATCATTCGCGACACCCCAGTTGAAATCTCATGACACCCTAGCTCTAAGGAGACGACACTCGTGCTTAAAACTGACCACGGAGAGAATCCCAGCGACACCCTAGTTCGAATTCGGCCGTAAATCCTTCGCGACACCCCAGTTGAAATTCCATAATACCCTAGCTTTAAGGCGACGACACCCGTGCTTACAAATGACCACGGAGAGAATCCCGGTGACACCCCAGTGGAATTCGGCCGAAAATCATTCGCGACACCCCAGTTGAAATCTCACGATACCCTAGCTCTAAGGAGACGACACCCGTGCTTAAAACTGACCACGGAGAGAATCCCAGCAACACCCTAGTTCTAATTCAGCCGTAAATCCTTAACGACACCCCAGTTGAAAATCTACGACACCCTAGCTTTAGGGCGACGACACCCATGCTTACAAATGACCACATAGAGAGTCCCCGGTGACACCCTAGTGAATTCGGCCGTAAATCCTTCGTGATACCCCAGTTGAAATATCACGACACCCTAGCTCTAAGGAGACGACACCTGTGCTTAAAACTAACCACGGAGAGAATCCCAGTGACACCCTAGTTCAAATTCGGCCGTAAATCCTTCGCGACACCCCAGTTGAAATCCCACGACACTCTAGCTTTAGGGCGATGACACCCGTGCTTACAAATGACCACAGAGAGAATCCCAGCGACACCCAGTGGAATTCGGCCGAAAATCATTCGCGACACCCCAGTTGAAATCTCACGATACCCTAGCTCTAAGGAGACGACACCCATGCTTAAAACTGACCACGAAGAGAATCCCAGCGACACCCTAGTTCAAATTCGACCGTAAATCCTTTATGACACCCCAGTTGAAATTTCACGATACCCTAGCTTTAGGGTGACAACACCCGTGCTTACAAATGACCACGGAGAGAATCCCAGTGACACCCCAGTGGAATTCGGACGAAAATCATTAGCGACACCCCAGTTGAAATCTCACGACACCCTAGCTCTAAGGAGACGACACCCGTGCTTAAAACTGACCACGGAGAGAATCCCAGCGACACCCTAGTTCTAATTCGGCCGTAAATCCTTCGCGATACCCCAGTTGAAATCCCACGATACCCTAGCTTTAGGGCAACGACACCCGTGCTTACAAATGACCACATAGAGAGCCCCGGCGACACCCTAGTCGAATTCGGCCATAAATCCTTCGCGACACCCCAGTTGAAATATCACGACACCCTAGCTCTAAGGAGACGACACCCGTGCTTAAAACTGACCACGGAGAGAATTCTAGCGACATCCTAGTTTGAATTCGGCGTAAATCCTTCGTGACACCCCAATTGAAATCCCACGACACCCTAGCTTTAGGGCGACGACACCCGTGCTTACAAATGACCATAGAGAGAATCCCAGTGACACCCCAGTGGAAGTCGGCCGAAAATCATTCGCGACACCCCAGTTGAAATCTCACGACACCCTAGCTCTAAGGAGACGACACCCATGCTTAAAACTGACCACGGAGAGAATCCCAGCGACACCCTAGTTCTAATTCGGTCGTAAATCCTTCGCGACACCCCAGTTGAAATCCCACGATACCCTAGCTTTAGGGCAACGACACCCGTGCTTACAAATGACCACATAGAGAGCCCCAGCGACACCCTAGTCGAATTCGGCCATAAATTCTTCGCGACACCCCAGTTGAAATATCACGATACCCTAGCTTAAGGAGACGACACCCCTTAAAACTGACCACATAGAGAATCCCCGTGATACCCTAGTTCAACATCGCGTAAATCCTTCGCGACACCCCAGTTGAAATCTCACGACACCCTAGCTTTAAGGCGACGACACCCATGCTTGAACAAGGCGGGAATTTGACGTCACCCTAGTACTAATTCGACGACACCCTAGTAACTCAGCCATGCCATCTTTTCGAGAAAAGTTGCAAAACGTGGGCAGTTCCTATGGGTTTGCGGGTCACTGTGATGTGATCGTGGCGATCCGGGTGTCCTTTCGTATTTCTCTGAGGTCGGCATAAACCCTAGAAAAAGCACTCATTCGTCTGTTGCTCGAGAAGCCATCCTTTTGCTCAAGAAGCCATCCTTCGTCTCTTGCTCGAGAAGCCACTGGTCTCCTTTTCCCTCCTAAATTTCTTCCATAGTTCATTCTTCCGTATACTTCATTCATGGAGATGAGTGCTTTCGTTTGTGGACGAAGACCGCGAACAAAGAAGAAGCAGACGGAGAAAATGGCGGAACAATGCAAGGACATGGTTCTTCGTTCGAATGAGGATGCGGCTCCTTCAGGTATGTTTATCACTATGTTAAAATATTATGACATCCTCTCTTAAAATTTCATGACAAGTATGTCTTCTGTCTTACCCCCTGTTTCAGTTGACAATAAAATTGTTCCAGTCCCCCCAGTGAAGGCTTCCCAGCTGTTTAAGAATAGCTGCAGGCCGGCCGTATACGTTCAGAAGGTTTGGAGGATGGGGTTCACTAGACGGCATACAAAACTTATTCGAAGGACCCCATTTGGTGCCTTCGTCGACATGCAGACGTTCACAGTCGATGGGCGACTGCTAGCAGACATCATAAGATGTCACAATGGAGGCGACGAGTTCATTTTCTGCGGAAAGCCAGTTCTATTCAGTGCCGACGAAGTCGCACTCATTCTGGGACTTCCAGCTCATGGGAAGAAGATCGACACGTCCAGCCAAATGTTCAACGGAAGGTTGTTCAGACGGTTTGGCCAGGGTTTAGATCTTCGCCAAGAAGGTTTGGAGAAGTTAATATTTCAACTCCGATCATCTAAAGTACAGGAGGATGTCGAGGACACCGTCCGACTTTGGATCGCATACATGTTGGCCATGTTTTTGGCTCCAAAGTCTAATCAGAGATGTCCACGGTATCTCATCCAGCACTTGGATGACTTAAGTCAACTGGATAGCATCGACTGGGCTTCGGCACTGAAGGAGTTGATTGTTCTGGCTCTCCCAGAAATAGCTGCTTGCTTGCGTTCCGAGGAGCCGGTGCACTCAAAGAATGCAAAAAAAGTTAGGAGGCAGCCTACCCTGTTCGGATGCTCGGCAGCACTGGTGGTAAGGATTATTGAGACGCATAATTAGTGTTCTTAGTAAAATTTTTTGTAATATTACATTATTTAATATCCAAAAAAATATCATGTTCAGGCGTGGTTCCTCGAGCATACATCAATGCGAGAACCAGCATACCCTGATAAACTGCCCCGGCTGTTGAAGTGGTATGACCACCAAATGAAGATCCAATCGGTTCGGGTTGCCGACTTGCAGCCTCACGACTTGGTAAGCTAGTACATTGCTCCATTGCTCTGACCATATTTTTCAACTTAATGCGTCAATATGTTCACTTAATATTAATTTGTTATCATCTTGCGTTGCAGATGGAGGGAGCTACTGTACCATTGCCAGAAGAGCGCTGGCTTCTCACTCAGCAGAATGTAGCATCCCCTCAACCAACAGATACCTGCGCCCCTCAACCAACGGATAGCTGCGCAAGATGTGCCGAGTTGAGGACTGAATTGGAGTGTGTTAAGGATCAACTCGACGATGTCAGGCACAGGCTGTCCATTGCTGAGAGCCTCCTCAGTTCACTGCTCAGAAAGGAAAGTAATGCAATAAATGAGGAGGACAAGGGAGACGGAAAACAGAGAAGGTGCATTCCTGGAGTTGGTCCTCCGCGAGCCTGGTAATGGAAATAGTGAGGAGAAGAAGATGGAGGAGGACCATTCATCCGAGTGTCCAATTGAGACGGGGAATGCAAAAGCAGAGGAGAAGAGATTGGAGGGGGATTCATTGGATGATAAAACAGAGCATGGGAATGAAAATAAAGATGAGTCCATATCCGATAATAAACTTGGCACCCCTGCGCCAAAGGATGATAATATGGACATAGAAATCATTGGAGTGCCTTCGCTTGTTAGGAGGGTTAAAAAAGAGCCGAGGAAGCGTAAGGCATCCACGGTCGTCGGAGAATGTTATGAGACAACCCGTCCTAAAAAGTCGGCGAAGACAGTGGGCACGTCAAAGCCCAACACAACGGTCGAAGATGACCAAATTATTATTCAAAATTTTTTGAGCGAGCGACTAACCGACGAGATCGTCTACACAAATATGTTTTCTGGCGTTGTAACAAGAAAAAATCTTCAAGATCTCATTAACAATGAAATGATAATAGATGATGTAAGTATATCAAGAAACCTGTTCTAGTTGTTGATTTTAGAATTATATTAATCGGTTTACATTGCATTGGCAGATAATTGATTCCGGCCAGGAGTTTCTGATGCGCAACTGGACAGAGCATCCTGACCGATACCATAAGTGCATATTTGCATCAGTTTTCGTATCCGCTCTGTGTCTGACTTCCTCATCACCTGCTCATGAACTTGCTGGAACATCAGGGGCCGCGATATTTGACAATGTATCGGATGAAGATAAGGCCCAATTCCGGTTTCTTTTCACCATAATAAACTCTGATAACTCGCACTGGCATTTGGTTGCTGTCGACATGGAAAGAAAGGTGTTCATGCACCTGAATTCAATGAAACGCAACCCGAAGTACAAGGCCAATGCAAGGAAATGGCATACAATTCTAGGCCACATATTCCATATCTACTGCGATAAGAAGGAAGCGATGACTTGGCCGATGGAAGATATTTCGGATTGCCCAAGCCAACCGACCGGATCGCTGGATTGCGGCCTATACTGTCTGAGATACATGGAATGTCTTGCTCGATGGGACAATCCTGATATGAAGATGGATTTCACGGATGAGGAAGTCAGAGATTACCGGCGACACTTAGCTGCGACGATATTGAGAGAGGGCTGAACAAAAAGATTAGCGACATTGTCGAAAAATGTTCTTAATTTTTTTATTCTTCTTTGAATGAAAATTGAATGTAATTTATTCATATTAACACTGATTAATATTTAATGCAAATGCACAAATTTTATATTGCGAGAGGGGTGTCCTCGATGTATTCATATGTTTGCCTTCTATAGAGCTAGGGAGTCATTAGCCAAGAGCTGGGGTGTCGAAGTAGATGTCGTATGTTAGGGAGTCGTTCTGGGGGCGCTAAAATTTACTGGGATGTCGTAGGTTTCCGCCTTTCGGGTGTCTAGGGAGTCGTTAGCCAAGAGCTGGGGTGTCGTCGCGCTAAAATCTTCGGTGTTTCGCGAGTGGGATGTCGTATTCGGGTGTCGCAAGAGCTAGGGAGTTAACTAAAATCGCGAGTACTGGGATGTCGTAAAAGAAAAGCTAAAAAGAGGGAATTGTCGTTGGGTGTCGTCGCGCTAAAAGAGGGATGTCGTATTGTCGTTAAAAAAGAGTACCGTAATTCTAGACCCGTAGAGCCGCTAGCCGGGTGTCGTCGCGCTAAAATCTTCGGTGTCGGTTCGCGAGTACTGGGATGTCGTAGGTTTCGCCTTCGGGTGTCGCCGGCAAGAGCTCGGGAGTCGTAGCCAAGAGCTGGGGTGTCGTCGCTAAAATCTTCGGTGTCGGTTCGCGAGTACTGGGATGTCGTAGGTTTCCGCCTTTCGGGCCGCGCAAGAGCTCGCCAAGAGATCGCGCTAAAATCTTCGGTGTCGTTCGCGAGTACTGGGATGTCGTAGGTTTCCGCCTTTCGGGTGTCGCAAGAGCTCGGGAGTCGTTAGCCAAGAGCTGGGGTGTCGTCGCGCTAAAATCTTCGGTGTCCGTTCGCGAGGGATGTCGTAGGTTTCCGCCTTTCGGGTGTTTGTCGTTCTGGGTGTCGTCGCTAAAAACGAATGTCTCGGTGTTGTCGTCTGGGGTGTCATCGCTAAAATCTTCGGTGTCGGTTCGCGAGTACTGGGATGTCGTAGGTTTTCGCCTTTCGGTGTCGCCGCGCAAGAGCTCGGGAGTCGTGGGTGTCGTTGCGCTAAAATCTTCGGTGTCCGTTCACGAGTACTGGGATGTCGTAGGTTTCCGCCTTTCGGGTGTCGCGCGCAAGAGCTAGGAGTCGTTAGCCAAGAGCTGGGGTGTCATCGCGCTAAAATCTTCGGTGTCTTCGTGAGTACTGGGATGTCGTAGGTTTCCGCCTTTCGGGTGTCGCCGCGCAAGAGCTAGGGAGTCGTTAGCCAAGAGCTGGGGTGGTCGCGCTAAAATCTTCGGTGTCCGTTCGCGAGTACTGGGATGTCGTAGGTTTCCGTCGGGTGTCGTCGGCAAGAGCTAGGGAGTCGCTAGCCAGAGCTGGGGTGTCGTCGCGCTAAAATCTTCGGTGTCGGTTCGCGAGTACTGGGATGTCGTAGGTTTCCGCCTTTCGGGTGTCGCCGCGCAAGAGCTCGGAGTCGTAGCCAAGAGCTGGGGTGTCGTCGCGCTAAAATCTTCGGTGTCGTTCGCGAGTACTGGGATGTCGTAGGTTTCCGCCTTTCGGGTGTCGCCGCGCAAGAGCTAGGGAGTCGTTAGCCAAGAGCTGGGGTGTCGTCGCGCTAAAATCTTCGGTGTCCGTTCGCGAGTACTGGGATGTCGTAGGTTTCCGCCTTTCGGGTGTCGCCGCGCAAGAGCTAGGGAGTCGTTAGCCAAGAGCTGGGTGTCGTCGCGCTAAAATCTTCGGTGTCGTTCACGAGTACTGGGATGTCGTAGGTTTTCGCCTTTCGGGTGTCGCGCAAGAGCTAGGGAGTCGCTAGCCAGAGCTGGGGTGTCGTCGCGCTAAAATCTTCGGTGTCGTTCGCGAGTACTGGGATGTCGTAGGTTTTCGCCTTTCGGGTGTTCGCCAAGAGCCGCGCAAGAGCTAGGGAGTCGTTAGCCAAGAGCTGGGGTGTCGTCGTGCTAAAAGCACTTCATTTTACTGAAATAGACACCCTATTTTGAAAGCACTTCATTTGCGACCAAGCCACCCTAGTTCAAAAGTTACGACACCCGTGTTTTATATATGCTCCTGTGTAAGTTGACTCAATACATAAGCATCAAATTCGTCCATCAAAGTTTCGGAAGGCGGAACAATTCTCTCCAGGTCCTCTTCAGTATTAATAGACTGCAAACAAGTCTGCCTGATGCTTGAAGCAGCTCTTTCCTTGACCTGATTTTTCCTTGATCTTTTTGACTTCTTCTCGACTCCACTCTTTAATCTGTTCTCTCTCGGGCGACCTTTCGTCCTAATTTGTTCAGGATCTTGAATTACAAGCTCTGTACGTGGTTTAGCTGCGCAGTTGGCATCCACGGCAATTTTGAATATAGGTGTTAGACCATCCATCACTACATTAAATGCATCTTCAGACATGGAGGCTATCTCTGCGAGCTTCATCATCCGATGACTCAGCAAACTATATCTACAATCATTAACATAATATTAACGATAACAAATATTAAGACATTTCAATTAAAAAATTGTCACTGCGTACCGTGATTTTCGTGTGCTTTTATCATAACCCTCAGTATTGCAGTCGAATTCGTCGAATTGGTATTTCATGTCCTTGCACCATCTCTTCAAGAAGTATTTATCTGGTAAACGAAATACGTCACTTTGATGAAGAACCAACAGGGCATGCCTACACAGGTACCCCTTGAACTGAAAGGATCGGCACTGGCATTGGACATCCTCAATATTTCTATCGTATGACACGATATAATCTTTGATCATCTCCTTGCCGATTCCATCGACTTCAATCCTTTCATACGACTTTACGGAATATACACAACTGTTGCCAGCTTCCTTGATCAATTTTGTATTTGATGCAGCCATTTCAAGGATCTCATTCTGAAATTTTTTGAAAATGCGCCTTGTATACCTTCCTGCAGCTTGTCTCTCAAAAGGTGATGATGTCTTTAGGAAAGCAATCGTTTGCAACGTCCTATTATCTTCCTCATTTTGGCCTCGTATCTTTTTTCCAAGGCATCTTCGTACTTACTTATGAACTCCGTTAGTGTTGTCTTCGAATTTATAAACCCATCGAAGAAGTGATTAATGCCCTCGCTCCTTTGTGAAGATGACATCCCTGTTCAAAATTTTGTCAACAAAAAAAAAGCGTTTAACGCGAACATGAACCAAAGACAATGACATACAAACCTGCGAAGAATGTATCCTTTAGGTAAACTGGGACCCATTTATCCCGACATTCGTAAAGGACATTGAACCAATCTATAGACTTGCATTCTTTATATTTCTCCATAACATGTGCCCACCTTTCCTCGAATGACTGTATGGTCAATGAATCATATATCGCCTCATCGAAATCAACCATAAACTTGGGATTTGCCGTGCAAATGTGGCCAATCTTTTCAGGTATCTTCTTCAATATATGCCAAAGACAAAATCGATGTCGTGTGTTAGGAAAAACTTCTTTGACAGCAGCCTCGATTGCCTTATCTTGGTCAGTTATTATGGCAATAGGTGCTTGACCACCATTTGCATCCAGCCATGTCTGAAAAACCCATTTATATGTCTCAGTACTCTCATCAGACAACAATGCGCATCCAAGCAAGGTGGACTGTCCATGATGGTTGACCCCGACGAATGGACAAAAAGGCATTTGATATCTGTTTGTCAAGTACGTTGAGTCAAAGCTTAGAACATCACCGAAGTATGTGCATGCCAATCTTGACCTTGGATGAATCCAGAAGACAGACCTCAGATGACCATTATCATTGAGGTCTAAGGTATAGAAGAAATTGGGATTTCTGAGTTGCATTTCGGCGAAATGAATTACCATCGACTGAGCATCTCCTTCTTTCAGCTTAGACTGACGTTCGCGACAAATGAAGTTACGAGCATCCTTCTCGGTGAAATCCAATTGTCTTCTGCCCCCTTTTCTCCTTGCTATGGCAGAGTATATCTGAGTCGTCGGAACATTCACGGCATGTAAATTGCTGATCTCTGCCTTCTCTGGTGTGCTGATCCTCCTATGCGACCGTAGATAACCAGTTGATGTTATGGACATCCCATGGTTATGTTCTAGAGAAACCTCATCCAATATCCACTTACCACTTGTAGCATTCAGTCTTGCTTTTATGGATGCCATACAATCAACTTTCCCAGTATCCCTATGATTCATACTCTTCTCTGATTTTCTAGATTTTCCTTGCCTCCAACACGCCAGGTGCTTGAAGCAAAGTTGTTTTTTGTTGTTGGCCCTGCTACACACTGTTGTGATTCCAAAACCAACTCGTTTCGCGTATCCATTGTAGAACGTATATACATCATCTGCTGAATTGAATTCCATTCCAGTTTGAGGAACTACAATATCATCCACTGCATTTGGAGCGACGGGTGAAGGTGCACGGCCGGGAGTGTTATCGATTTCTTTCCGATCTACAATTTCAGCATCAACTGTGAAAATATAGGCATGCAGTCATGAACAATGATATCCATAGATTTAGTTGTCAATATATGCTAACAAAGGATTAGGATTTAGGACACGAAGGTTAAAACAATACGACACCCCAATTATCATCTGACGACACCCTAGCTTTAAGGCGACGACACCCGTGGGTTCACTGTTAATGCACATGTGTCGTAGCATTGGTGTTAGGATGTCATGAGGTTTCAACTGGGGTTTCGCAAAGGATTTTCAGCCTTAATCCAATCCTATTGGGGTGTCGCGAGGATTCTCACCATGAACAGTTCTAAGCACGGGTGTCATCGCCTTAAAGCTAGGGTGTCGTGAGCTTTCAACAGGGGTGTCTCGAAGGAGTTTTGGTCGAAATCCAATTCTCCCTGGGGTTCGCGGGGATTCTCCGTGCGGTCAGCTCTAAGCACGGGTGTCGTAGCATTTGTGCTAGGGTGTCATGAGATTTCAACTGGAGTGTCGCGAAGGAGTTTCGGCCGAATTTGACAAGGGGTGTCATGGGTATTCTCACCGTGATCAGTTCTAAGCATGGGTGTCGTCGCCTTAAAGCTAGGGTATTGTGAGCTTTCAATAGGGGTGTCTCGAAGTAGTTTCGGCCGAAATCCAATTCTCCTGGGGTGTCGCGGGGATTCTCTGCGCGGTCAGTTCTAAGCATGGGTGTCATGGCATTGGTGCTAGGGTGTCGTGAGATTTCAACTGGGGTGTCGCGAAGGAGTTTCGGCCGAATTCGATAAGGGGAGTCGCGGGGGTTCTCTCCGTAATCAGTTCTAAGCACGGGTGTCGTCGCCTTAAAGCTAGGGTATCGTGAGCTTTCAACAGGGGTGTCTTAAAGGAGTTTCGCCCGAAATCCAATTCTTCTGGGGGTCGCGGGGATTCTCTGCGTGGTCAGTTCTAAGCATGGGTGTCGTGGCATTGGTTCTAGGGTGTCGTGAGATTTCAACTGGGGTGTCGCGAAGGAGTTTCGGCCGAATTTTAGTCGCGGGGGTTCTCTCCGTGATCAGTTCTAAGCACGGGTGTCGTCGCCTTAAAGCTAGGGTGTTATGAGCTTTCAATAGGGGTGTCTCAAAGGAGTTTCGGTCGAAATCCAATTCTCCTGGGGTGTCGCGGGGATTCTCTGCGCGGTCAGTTCTAAGAACGGGTGTCGTGGCATTGGTTCTAGGGTGTCGTGAGATTTCAACTGGGGTGTCGCGGAGGAGTTTCGGCCGAATTCGACAAGAGGAGTCGCGGGGGTTCTCTCCGTGATCAGTTCTAAGCACGGGTGTCGTCGCCTTAAAGCTAGGGTGTCGTGAGCTTTCAACAGGGGTGTCTCGAAGGAGTTTCGGCCGAAATCCAATTCTCCTGGGGTGTCGCGGGGATTCTCTCCGTGGTCAGTTCTAAGCACGGGTGTCATAGCATTGGTGCTAGGGTGTCGTAAGGTTTCAAGTGGGGTGTCGCAAAGGATTTTCAATCGAAATCCAAATCATCCTTGGGTGTCGTGAGGTTTCCTCTTGGGACGTCGTAAAACTTACTACGGTAACCGGGTATTTGGCTTTCCGAAACTCTCTTCTGTTCCCTATACCCCGAAACTCATCGAAGGGGGGGGGGGCGCAACGCTTCGATTCCTTTGAACCGCCCACTGGGATGGTGGCACGTGGCAATCGAAACACCCGCCAGGAGTACCTTAAATATGGATGGGGGAATGCCATCGTTCATCACCTTTTCAGTTGATCTTTCAAAATTTTTGTATACTGATATGGCTTCTAGAGGTGAGGGGCGATCGACTGGCCCCCCTGGGAGCTGCCGCACAATAGTAACCATCGATTTGGAGGTCTTTCCAGAGTCGCTCGCAAGCAGCGAGCGACTCCACAGGGCAGCCGAGCAATACATGGCCATTTCAACGAGACAGATCGAGGTCCTGCGTTGGGCCAACAGCCGGCTGGAGGGGCAAGTAGAGTCCCTCCAGCGCCAGATCGCCAAGGCAGCGACCGAAGGAGATGACAAGCCCCAGTAAGGGCTCATGTACTTTTTTCTTTTCTTTCCGTCTTCTCTTTATTTTTGTGATGAATAAAAATAAATTTTAGTAACTTGGGTGTCGCGGGCCTTCTCGCCATGGTCAGTTATAAGCACGAGTGTCGTCAGATGAGAGTTAGGGTGTCGTGAAGTTTCAACTGGGGTGTCGTGAATGACGACAGCACCGACTCAGGCTGTTAACGACACCCCAGTTCTCATCTGATGATACCCTAGCTTTAAGGCGACGACACCGATGACGTGACTGTTAAAGCGGGGTATCGCGGGGATTGTTCTCCATACGGGGTGTCACGGGCCTGCTCTCCAGCGTCGTTTATAAGCACGACACACCCTTTATAGCATTTAAAGACACCCCATAGAACAAGCTACGACACCCCGGAAAGCAACATACGAAGATCGCAAAGGTTATAAGCATGGGTGTCGTAGCGTTGTAACTACGGTGTCGCGAGGCTTTTCTCTAGCATTCGTTTGGAGCACGGGTGTCCTAGGCTTGTAACTACGGTGTCTTAACAGTATATCAGGGGTGTCATAGCTTTAACGACGACACTAGTGCTATATGGACAGGAAATAACGGGGAATATAGGCCGAACCACTCTGACGACACCCCAGTTCATGAGGTATAACATCCGAGTTAAAAGAGTATGACATTCGTGCTTACAAAACAGTAAACTCTAAATAGTTATGACTCCCATAATGTCATAACTATTTTGTTCTAAGGAAGTTACCTGCGCATTAAACGGTTTGGTCACGCATTAACTAACTCTAACCAGAAAAAATAGTTGGTGTAATAAAGGAACTTTAGAAAGATGTAGGAAGAAAGACTTTTTACTTCGTGCTGCGGACGACATTTCCTTCAGAAGTTTTTGTACAAAGACTCCAGTAGCCAGGTTTTCCAGCCTCGAAGCTGAAATATTTTCTTTCGACCGGACTCTCAGAGCGAGGGCGACGGTTCGTGCTCAACTGATTTCGGTGATGCATCCAAAATCCAGAGCGAGGGGGAAGAAAGGGGAAGAAAGAGTTCTTCTTGCACAGATGAAATCCAACGTAAAATGGCGCTAGGATGGAGGGATAAGGGCATTTTCGTCCGCACGCTAATTAAAAAAAAAAAGCGAACTGCTTTAAATGCCCGTCACGTTCAGAACGTTACATCGTAGCAGGGCCATACCGCCCAGCACCGTCATCCACGTAGGCTCCACGTGGACCAATCAGAAGAGACGGTGCAGCCCACGTATGCCTTGCTGCACCGAGGACAGTGTACAAAGACTTTTCCTTGTTAGAAAATAAGTTCATATACGTCATGTTTTGTTCCTTTGCAAAGTTTGAAGCTTGTTATTTATACTTTTGCTGAGTTAATGATTTATTGAAAACTGCGTACTAGTCTCCTACGATTGTTTGGTAAAAACAATCTGGTGGTTTTTTAAAAAAATTTTGGCAGTAATTTTGGAAAATTTTGTACTAGATTTTTTGGTTTTTTTTTTAGTTCAATGTAGCATTACGAATGACTACTATTTATGTTTTTTTTTCTTTTTAGCGTTTATAGAGTTTCTCATTGAAATCGAACCGTGTTATGATTCTATCATTTGCTTGCTGCTTAAATGCTCAAGTCCTTTAATCTATCTGTCTTTCTTGGCATGATTTCCTTCTCATAGTCCCGTCAAAATATGGTGTGGTTGATGTTTTGGCCGCCTGGTCACTGATTTGATTGTATCCTTTAGGCGTCAAAGGTGGAGGAGCGCAGCAGTAAAGGCAGCCCGCAAGAAGTGCAGCGATGGGGAAGCAAGGAATGCCGTTTCGCACGGTCCCTCATGAGATGGGGCTGACTCAGGACTGGTTCTACTAAGGCCCCATCCTCTATGCTTTTTGTCATGTTCCAACCCAAAATTTGAGCTAGAATGGTAACCCGTATGCTAGGCATGCAAGGTGTTTCAAAATAAAACACTTAATTCCAATAAGGCAATATCAATATATAATTCAAGTCCATAACATTAATACAAACCATAACTATAATGTTTGGGCTACAAGTGTTACATACAAACATCACTGGGTTACATCAACATAATGGATCTAATTTATTTAGTAGAAGCTCTATCTATCCTATAATTCCTTCTTCAGTCCTGTGGCTCTAAAAAACATGTGAGATTTACATGAGCTCACACTCAATAAGTAAGTCTACTATAATATAATATAATTCATTTAATCATTTCAAAATATTATCAAATCAAATCAACTTTACAAATAAAAAGCTTCCAATTTCAAATACACTTGCCATATTATCAGAATATGCATATCATTTTCTTAAAGTAATTTTGGAAGCTAAATCATACAATAAATGCCAAAATATGCAATGTAAATAAATCCACTGTATTTATATAATTACCACTTCTTATGTGTCTCACGGTCCTACAACACGCAACTAGTGCATCACTCTTGTATGTCCCCTAAAAGGAAGGGTCATGGTACCAGCGTTATGCCATATATCATAATCAATCACAACACACCCTACAGATGTGTATCCTCCACATATCTTCTCCTATGGAGATGGGTCCCGTATCACTTGGCATTTCACATCATTTCACATCATTCACATCATATTAGAACTGCGGCGACACATATAAGTATATCTCAATATCATCATCATAATTGCATATAACACATCATGCATCATCATAAGCATAAGCTTCCCACATCACATATACAGTGGTTTGTACATTATTAGCAATTGCATATAATTATCTCAATAGTACCTATATATTTTGCAAGGTCAAAGTAATCATATTCTTTATATTTGCATATACATATAAAGCCATTACTTTGCAAAATATTACCAGCTGTAATAATCATAGCCACATCACATATGCAGTGGTTTGAACATTATTAACAATTGCATATAGACATATAAATAGTACCATTATTTTGCAAAGTCAAAATAAGCATATACGTCATCTTTTGCACATACATATAAAGCCATTACTTTGCAAAATATTACCAGTTGTAATAATCATAGCCACATCACATATACAGTGGTTTGAACATTATTAACAATTGCATATAGATATATCAATAGTACCATTATATTTTGCAAAGTCAAAATAAGCATATACTTCATCTTTTGCACATACATATAAAGCCATTACTTTGCAAAATATTACCAGCTGTAATAATCATAGCAAATACTTATTTATAAACTCATGGTACTATTTACTAATTCAAAATAGTCAATATAAATGAAACTCCATTTTCCTCATTTCATAAATATGCATACAGCTATAAATCCAAAGATTTATAAATTAAATAATTTATGAAATCATAATAATTGGCTTACTTACCACAGTATGTTATTCCAAACTGTAAACCAGCTATTTGAACATCTAGGTACCTACAGCATCATTTTACACAATTAAGTCTCTAAAATTTGAATAATAATGTGACCCTTAAATTCTACCCAAACTAATCCTAGCCCAACTTTGGGCTCGAATATCTCTCAATATATACGCCCAAATGGAGAAATAAAAAACCCCAAGAAACTAAGATTAACACTGATCCGGACCATAATTTCTTTTCCCCAATCCTGGCTCAATACAGTGCCCAAAATATAGCCCAAAAATGGCTCGTGAGTCGGCCCAACAGGGCCCAAATCAAAACATCCCAAATGGCCCATACGATCACTTTTCTTTTCATCCCCTGTTTCACCCCCTCCCCTGGTTCACCCGAACCTCGGTGGCCAGGGCCACCGCCGGCCATTCCCTGGGCAGATCGGCCGCCGGCGATCGGTCCAGAGCGGCTGCCACCGCGGCCGTGCCCCAACTCTCACTCATTCCACCTCTTTCTCCCTCTTTCTCTCTTTCATTCAATTGTGGCTCCTACTCGTGCCGATGGCACGCCGGCCACCACCGGCCGGCCGGACCTCCATCGGAAGCATGCTCGGTGTCGATGGAGGCCACCGACTGCCGCCTAGGTCTGGTGAGGCGGCGAGCACGCTGCCGGGCCTGAACCAACGCAGGAGTCAGTTCGGCTCCCGTCCAGGAGAAGGGCCACTCGGCCCTCTCCTCCCTCTCTCTCACCTCTGGTACCCCATTGGATGCCATCACTTGTGCCGATGGGGTCGCCGGCCAAGGCTCAGGCCCGGCGAGGCGATGGGCATGCCGCCGAGCCCGAACCAAGATCGACACAGGGACGAACAACAAAGGCACAACATCGGCTGAGGCTCTCTGAGCTCTCACGCTCAGCTCTTCCTCTCTCTCGCTCGATTCCTTCCCTCTCTGTAATGAAACATGGGCAGAGAATTATCTGAAAAAGGCATGCGCGGGGATGAAGGAAAGTGTTATCCTCCATCTCCTAATAAGCACCCTCGCGATGCCTCGGATGAAGGGAATCGAGAACCCATCCGTCATGCAAAGACTCAAAAATTCAGACGTCGCACCGGGTCCTAAACGTCAGAAAGAAACTAGGCGCCAGGTGTCCCCAAATTAATTAACAAGGGTTACACCCATCCCTGTGTCAGTCATTGTGTGCAAAGGAAAAGGGCCCCTTATTTTGTTGTCTTGTTGTCTTTTGAGGAATAAGTACAAGGAAAGCAGGTGAGGAGAGGGGTGGGAGGGAGTAGAGGTGGGCACTGGGCCATGCCTGGCACGGCCCAGGCCCACCATGCCTTAAAAATTTCCGTGCCAAGCTGTGTCAGGCACGGCATAGAAAAAAAATTCAAATTTGGCATGGCCCGTGACAGGTCGTGCTATGGCACAGCTCATCAGGGCCGTGCTATGGCACGGCCCAGCTGGGCTATGTCCAACACGGCCCAGCTGGGCCATGCTGGGGGCCATGCCATGGCACGGCCGCCTGGTGCCTAGGCACCAGCCTAGGCGCTAGTGCCTGGGCACGTGGTGCCTAGGCACCAGCTACCTGGTGCCTAAGCACCAGCTGGACCAATTCCAACCATTTTTAACGGCTATATCCATTTTTAATGGCTATATAGCCGTTAAAGGCTGTTGGGAGGGGTTTAGACCATTTTACCCCTCCCAACAGTCATATAACGGCTATATCAAAAGGTAGTTTTTGGAAAAAAAATTAGAAATTCTATAATAGATGAACTCTCCCTCATTCTTACCACACCAAACCAACTCCTCTATTACTACTATTTCTCTCTTCCGGCAAGTGCTCTAGTAGATTAGCAATTTAATTTTTAGTTTGCAAGTGTTCTTACAAGTGGCAAGTGCTCAAGCAAGTAGTCAAGTGCTACAAGGTCAATTCTTATTGAGAGGCGAGAGCGCAAGAGGAAGCTCACAAATCTTGGCTCCATGCCTCCACCTCTGATCTTTTCTCAATTCCTTTTTTGGGTTAATTTTTATTTTTTTACATTTATTAATTAAAAATTTAGATATGGCATCTTTTAACGAAAGTAATTTTAACATGCACGCTTTTTCTGAGGGTGAGGAAACTAATCTCCAAGGACCCCAACCCCAATCCCAACTCCGAGTTCTATCTAGAGCTAGTGTCAGTGAGTGTCAAACCTCTTCTCGTAAGAGGACTAGTAATGTTTGGATTGATTTCGATAGAATTATGGTTGATGGAGTCTATAAAGCAAAATATAAAAAATATGCAAAACTTTACGGTTGTTCTAGTACCGGGGAACAGGGCATCTAAGAAGACATCAAAAGAGTCATAGGATGCATGATTCCATCAGCAAGGACTCCTTAATATACAAGAGGGATCACTTGTAGGCAATTTTGCATATAACCACGAAAATCAAAGAAAATTACTGGTAAGATGGATAGTTCAAGATGAATTACCTTTTAGTTTATTTGAATCTTATAATTTTGAAAGATATGTTCAATTAGGCCTACAACCTGCTTATAAAAGAACAAGTAGTCGTACCTTTAGAAGAGTGGTTATGACAAACTTTTTAGCAATGAAACAAAGTTTAACGGAAAGCCTCTCAAATTTAAATGCTAGAATTTCTTTAACTTCTGATATTTGGAGGTAGTAATTGTTTTATCATTATATTGATAATGATTGGCAATTAAATAAATGAATTATTGCTTTTCATGCTTTTGATTTTTCATAATAAATTTTAAATATTATTTATCAAACCGCATGCTCATATAATATTAATAATAAAATAATGTCCATTACTTTTGATAGTGCATCTAATAATAATTCTGCTGCTGCATTATTAGACGACTCTTTGCATCCTGATGATGCCAAGTCACCTTCTTCGAACGTCGGGGAAAACAGACGTCTCGCTCCTAGAAATCCTGCAAGAAAAGTCCCCGGGGACCGATGGCACCGGTGGGGACCCTCCGACGATCAAGTTAGTGGCTTGGGCTCAGACAAGGAACCACTCCAGCGAAGAGGAGCTGAGGCGGTTAGGGTTTTTGCTGGGAGGAAGAAAGCTCAGAAAAACCAGAGTTCAGATCCCACTTACAGCGTGAGTATGTGTCTTTTATACTTGTCCGAATACCATGACTCGCGGCCTTGGAAGATCTCTGTCGTACCGTTGCTGGTTGATATGACTGGGCTCCATTGCTAGAAATAGCGAGTCGTACGCCGTAGCGAGGCATGGCGATGCATAGGGACATGCAACGCGCCAAACACCGTTATGAGGCATGGCCCTCCGTAACGGGGCACAATCACGGAGGTACCGAATGGTACGCTGCGGCAAGGCATGGTCACGCACAGGGGCATGCAACGCGCCAAACCTTGTTATGAGGCATGGCCCTCCGTAACGGGGCACAATCACGGAAGTGAATGGTACGCTGCGGCAAGGCATGGTCATGCACCGAAAATCATGTGCAAGTACCGTGCAACCTGAAGGTTGCCGTCTTCCTTGGCAGCTGAGTTGCATGTTGATCGCAGATGACCCCATGCTGAAGGGATATCGGAGATGGGGAATGATGACGCACCCCGGGACCGGTGGGGGCCCCGGGGTTAAGAAATGATGACCCCACCCCCCGACCCCGAGGGGGTGCCGGGGGTGGGGGAATGACGATGCACCCCGAGACCGGAGGGGGCCCCGGGGTTAAGGAATGATGACCCCCCCCCGACCCCGAGGGGGTGCCGGGGTGGGGGAATGACGATGCACCCCGAGACCGAAGGGGGCCCCGGGGTTAAGGAATGATGACCCCACCCCCCGACCCCGAGGGGGTGCCGGGGGTGGGGGAATGACAGTGGACCCCGAGGCCGGTGGGGGCCCCGGGGTTAAGGAATGATGATGACCCCACCCCCGACCCCGAGGGGGTGCCGGGGGTGGGGGAATGACAGTACCCCGAGGCCGGTGGGGGCCCCGGGGTTAAGAAATGATGGCCCCACCCCCGACCCCGAGGGGGTCCCGGGGGTGGGGAATGACAGTGCACCCCGAGGCCGGTGGGGGCCCCGGGGTTAAGAAATGATGACCCCACCCCCGACCCCGAGGGGGTGCCGGGGGTGGGGAATGACCCCGAGGCCGGTGGGGGCCCCGGGGTTAAGAAATGATGACCCCCCCCCCGACCCCGAGGGGGTCCCGGGGTGGGGGAATGACCCCCCGGTGGGGGCCCCGGGGTTAAGAAATGATGGCCCCACCCCCGACCCCGAGGAGGCCGGTGGGGGCCCCGGGGTTAAGAAATGATGGCCCCACCCCCGACCCCGAGGGGGTCCCGGGTGGGGGAATGACAGTGACCCCGAGGCCGGTGGGGGCCCCGGGGTTAAGAAATGATGGCCCCACCCCCCGACCCCGAGGGGGTCCCGGGGGTGGGGGAATGACAGTGGACCCCGTTATCTTCTGACGACTCTGGGATCAGTCATATCAGATGCCCCCTCGCCCCTGGGGTGAAGCGGGTCCCACCGCTGAGGCTCAAGGGGCGTTCTCCACGTGGCTGATCCCCAGCCTTGTCTTTTATGCGGACGGTATGGGGATGCAAAGAGGCGGCCTTCCGTACACCATGCCAGCCACGATCGCCCTCGAGAGTGAGGATTGGCTCTTCGAAGTCCGCGCGAAAAGGCACATAATGATTTCTTCTCATTACGGCGACGTCAGCGGGGTCCCACCATCGGCCGGGGCGTGGTGCCACGCGCGGGGTGCTTCTCGAGGCGAGCCGGCGTATGGCAAAAGCCGCGTGGCCGACGAGACATGGCGGGATGTTTTGAAAATCCCATAAAGCCAAAGGGGGGGGGAACTGACGCCGCACCACCCCCATCATCATCTTCTTCTTCGCTTGTTCTCCCAGTGCTCCTGCAACCTGCGAGCTCGTGCCCAGCTTTCTTTCTCCCAGGTCAGCCTTTTTCGTCTTAATTCTCTTTATTCATGAGTTCACCTTCCTGGACCTCGGAGGACGGTTCTGAGGACCGTCCTCCCTCTGTGAGGCTTCAGACTCCTCCTTCTCCTTCTCCTCCAATCGAGTGGTCCTCTGATTCAGAGGACCACGTCCCTTTGGCCCGGCGACGGGCCGCCGGTGGAGCCCCGTTGAGGGGCCACCGGCCGGGGGTCGGGACCTCCTCGAGGGCAGAGGAATCCCCAGGGGGGGTGGCCTCCTCGATGAGCGGTCGGATCTGGAAAGGATCCGGGCCCGTTATCGGATCCCTCGGGAGATCGACTTATTCCGACCCCCGACGACCGGGTTATCTCCTCCCGACCCGGTCGGTAGCCTTCTACGAGGTCTGCCTACAGGTAGGCCTCCGTCCCCCTTTCCATCCTTTTTTGTCACTCTCCTTGACTTCTACTCTTTGACCCCTTCCCAGCTAGTCCCGAACTCTTGTCGGGTAATTAGCGCTTTTGTCATTCTCTGCCATCGCTAGGTATTACCCCTAGGGTCAGTTTATTTCGCAATTTCTACTCCCTTCGGGCCCAAAAGGGATGGTGGCTGTTTCAGCCCCGACCCAATAGGGTCCTGAAGCTCCTCCTGCCTTCGTCAATCAAGGGGTGGAAACCCCGTTTCTTTTTTGCCAACATTGACCAAGTCCGGCCCCGGTGGGGGACCCCGACCTCCGGGGGAACACCGTGGCTGTCCAGCCTGGGGACCGGGAGGCAATGGGATTATTGCTGACCGCCGAGATTCCCCGGTACACCCTACTGCTAGCGGAGGACAACTTCGAGTTGGCGGGCCTCGTCTCCCATCGGGGTAAGTCTTTTCGCACTTAGCTAGAAATTCTGCTCTTCTTTCTTTCTTCTTCTTTTCTTTTTTTTTTTTTTTTTTTTTTACTGTTCTGAAAACCTGACTTGCGTTATGCAGCGATGAAAGTTCCGAGGGCGAAGTTGATAAAGGCCGCCAAGAAAAGGGGCCGGGAAGGACCGTCCGGGGGGCAGCAAGCCCCGGCCCCAAAGCGCCGGTGATCCGGGCCTCCCCTCCAGCACTGGCCTCCCCTCCCGGCTCCGCAACACGTCCCAGTCATCGCGGAGGTCGACCTTACGGCCGACACTCCACCGGAGGCGGGAGCGCAGCGGGAGCACCGCCATAGAGTCAGTAGCGGGGGAGCCCGCGCCAACCGAAGGGCTCCCGGTCCCCGAGGGAGCGACCCCACCTGGCGCTAGCAGGGACTGGGGTGAGGGACCATCCGGTCCCGCCAGTCCCCCCCCGAGGGGTCGGTTAGGGGCGACCCGCACACAGAGCCGGGGGGATCTGAGGCGGCAGAGGGAGGTGGGGGCGTACCCAGGTCGCCCCTAGACTCCCTGGGCGATGGCCACTGGGCCGAGCGGGTCCTGGGCCCGGTCCTGGATCCTAGGATCATCGAAGGTCTTGGTCATCAGAAGACGGGCGAGTTCTTCCGGGAATCTTACGCCGCGTGGTCAGGGTAAGCAACCTTCTTGCTTTTTACCCTTTATCGTTCATGTATACACATACTTTACTGACTTGGGGCTTGTGCATGCAGATTGCGCACTCCCTAAAGGCTGCCAGGGAGGTGATCCGCGGGGGAAAGAAACTTCTCCGGGAGGCGCAGGACCGCGCGGAAGCAGCAGAAAGGGCGCTGGAAGGTCAAAGAGTCCTGCGCTAACGAGGTGAGAGCCGCCGAGAGCAGGGCGGAGATCGAGGCCAACCGCGCGCGCGCAGCGATCTCCCAGATGACGGAGTCCGAGAGCGCGGTCATGGCGAGGGATATTCATATCTCGGAGCTGACCTCGGCTCTTCGGGAGGCTGAGGAACGGGCGGGAGCGTCGGAGGAGGCCAGAGTGGCGAGGGAAGAGGCCGGAGTGGCAAAAGAGGAGGCCGCCGGTATAAGGAAGAGACAGGTCGCGCCAGAGAAGCTGAAAGGGCGCGGCGGAGGCCCTCGCTGCGGAGAAAGCTCGAGCTGCCGGGCTCGTCGAGGAATACAGGTCGTCTGAGCGTTTCACAGACGACCTGGCCGAAGCTTCAGCCGCCGCGTTCCTCGACGGGTTCCAGTACGCCAAGGAGAGGGTGGCCAAGGATCTAAATTTCCCCCGGCCTGGAGGTCGAGCTAGAACATCGTCGGACCTGGCCCCTTCCGACGACGAGCCCGCACCGGCAGAGCCTTGAGTTTGCGCCCGTTATTTGCTGTCTTTTCTTGCTTTGTAAGCCCGACTACGTCGGAGTTTTGTAATCCTTCTCGTTAATGAAAATACCCTTCTCAACGATTTTTGAACTGTTGTTGACTTTGTTGATTGATATGTGGCCCCACGACTCTATTCGTCCCGACGATTCGGGGGACACCTTCCCACCTACGCCACTCCGCCTTAGTTACATGAACCCGCGAGTTAGAGCTAGGTAGGGTTGAATCTTGGGAGCGGGGGCACCGCTGGTCGGGGATTAGGCCGGTAGGCTCCCTCGGAGCTATAGGCGTAACGCCCGGTCAAGTATTGGACCTGGTGTTGGTCTGGCGCGCAGCTTGATGCCCGCGGGACTTAGCTTTGGTTTGACCGGCAGGGTGTCGGGTCTTGACTGCGAAGAATCGTTGGTGCACCGCTCCGCCGGCGGTTAGCCGGGCTTTATGCCTGATTAGCGCAGGGCTTTGAGTGCCGACGGGGCGCCGGGCTTTTGTTGTTGAGAGCCAGTGGTACACTGCTCTGCCAGTGGTACACTGGGCTTTATGCCTGGCTAGTGCAGGGCTTTGAGTGCCGACGGGTGCCGGGCTTTTGTTGTTGAGAGCCAGTGGTACACTGCTCTGCCAGTGGTACACTGGGCTTTGTGCCTGGCTAGTGCAGGGCTTTGAGTGCCGACGGGGTGCCGGGCTTTTGTTGTTGAGAGCCAGTGGCACACTGCTCTGCCAGTGGTACACTGGGCTTTGTGCCTGGCTAGTGCAGGGCTTTGAGTGCCGACGGGGTGCCGGGCTTTTGTTGTTGAGAGCCAGTGGCACACTGCTCTGCCAGTGGTACACTGGGCTTTGTGCCTGGCTAGTGCAGGGCTTTGAGTGCCGACGGGGCCGGGCTTTTGTTGTTGAGAGCCAGTGGCACACTGCTCTGCCAGTGGTACACTGGGCTTTGTGCCTGGCTAGTGCAGGGCTTTGAGTGCCGACGGGGTGCCGGGCTTTTGTTGTTGAGAGCCAGTGGCACACTGCTCTGCCAGTGGTACACTGGGCTTTGTGCCTGGCTAGTGCAGGGCTTTGAGTGCCGACGGGGTGCCGGGCTTTTGTTGTTGAGAGCCAGTGGCACACTGCTCTGCCAGTGGTACACTGGGCTTTGTGCCTGGCTAGTGCAGGGCTTTGAGTGCCGACGGGTGCCGGGCTTTTGTTGTTGAGAGCCAGTGGCACACTGCTCTGCCAGTGGTACACTGGGCTTTGTGCCTGGGTGCAGGGCTTTGAGTGCCGAGGCTTTTCAGGTAGCTAAAATTGAACTTGTTAGCATTGAATAAGGGGTGAAAACCCAAGCAAACACAGGGATGCTTAATCATGAAAAAGGGATACATTACTGATAATACCGGCGGAGGTTATCCGCATTCCACGTCCTAGGGAGTGGCGTCCCGTCAAGTTCTTCAATTTTATAAGCCCCGTGGTGGAGCGTCTCGGTGATCCGGTAAGGTCCCTCCCAGTTAGGGGCTAGCTTGCCTCCCTCAGTTGGCTTTGAGACCTCAGCCCGTCGAAGGACTATCTCCTGGTAGGAACGTCCGGGGGCGCACGCGTGCGTTGTAGTATTTCGCGGCCCGTTGCCGGTAGGCTGCCATTCGAAGCCGCGCCCTGTCCCGCACTTCCTCCACCAGGTCGAGGTTGGCTCGCAGTTGGTCAGGGTTACCTTCTTCACTGTAAGCCTCCACCCGGGGGCTGGGTGCTCCGATCTCCACAGGGATAACAGCCTCAGAGCCAAAGACTAAGCTGAACGGCGTTTCGCCAGTGGGGGCTCGAGGCGTTGTATGATAGGCCCATAGCACGTTGGGGAGCTCCTCTACCCATCGTCCCTTGCAGCCATCCAGTCGAGACTTCAGTCCCTGGAGGATGATTCGGTTAGTCACTTCAGCTGCCCCGTTGGTTTGAGGATGCCCGACGGAAGTGAACCTCTGACAGATACCCAGCTCGGAGCAGAACTCCCGGAAAGGCGCATTGTCAAACTGCCGGCCATTATCAGTGACTAGTGTGCGCGGCAGCCCAAACCGACATATGATTGACTTCCAGAAGAAAGATCTCACTTTGCTCGGTAATCTTGGCCAGAGCCTCAGCTTCAACCCACTTGGTGAAGTGATCCACCGCCACCAAGAGGAACTTCCGCTGCCCGGAGGCCGGGGGAAATGGACCCAAGATATCCATGCCCCACTGGGCAAAGGGCCAAGGTGCCACCAGGGGGTCAGGTGAGACGTCGGCTGTCGCTGGATATTGGCATGACGTTGGCAGCTATCACACTTCTTGACAAGCTCGGCCGCGTCCTCCTTCATTGTCAACCAGAAATACCCTTGGCGCAGGGCCTTGTAGCTAGGGCTCTGCCCCCCAGGTGACTCCCGCATACGCCTTCGTGGATCTCCCTAAGGATATAATCTGATTCAGTTGGCCCCACACACCTGAGGACCGGGTATGAGAATGATCTCCGATAAAGCTTCCCGTCCATCATCAAGAATCTCGGGGCCCTTCGTTTGAGCAGCTTGGCCTCGCGGGTCCTCCGGGAGAGTGCCGTCAGTCAAGTACCGGATGTAGGCGTCCATCCAGGAGGGCTCCTGCTCCACCGGTAGCACTTCATCCGCGGCCTCAATGCTTGGGACTTGTAGGTGCTCCACGTATGTTCTTCCCAACGTCCCGTCGACCGAAGTGGCCAAACGGGACAGCGCGTCAGCCCTGGCATTCTCCGCCCTGGGGATATAGCTGACACGGAAAAAGAAAAATGAGACGCCTGGGACTGCACCTTGCTCAAGTAGCGGGACATGGTGGGGTCCCTAGCCTCGTACTCCCCGGCGACTTGTCCAGAAATGAGTTGAGAGTCCGTGAAGGCCCTCAAGCGCCCCGCGCCCAGCTCCTTAGCTAGTCTCATCCCCGCCAGCAGGGCTTCGTACTCCGCCTGATTATTGGTCGCCGGGAACTGGAATCTGAGAGCGTACTCCACCACGTCTCCCTCCGGGCTCGCGAGAATGAGTCCGGCTCCGCTCCCTTGAGAGTTTGCCGCTCCATCTACATGCAGGATCCAGTCCTCCACCTCTCCCAGATGAGGGAGGGTCCCAAACTCCTCCGGTCGCGCCTCCTCCACGTCCTTCTCGGTCCAGGAGCACTCGACTAGGAAATCCGCCAACACCTGGGACTTCATGGCTGATCTTGGCCGGATGGACAGGTCGAACTCGCTTAGCTTGATGGCCCATTTAGCCAGCCGGCCGGAGGTGTCGGGGCGAGACAGGATAGCTCGCAGGGGCTGGTCCGTAAGCACCACGATGGGATGAGCTTGAAAGTAAGGCCGAAGGCGCTGAGTAGAGACCACCAGGCGAAGATAATCTTCTCAGTTTTTGAATACCTGGTCTCAGCGTCATGGAGTACCTTGCTGGTATAATAGATTGGCTTCTGGGCTCCGTCGGTATCCATGCGCACAAGCACGGAGCTAACAGCCTCGGGGAAGCGGCCAGATATAAAAGAGCTCCTCTCCATTTTCAGGCTTGGACAGTAGCGGAGGAGTGGAGAGAAACTGCTTCAATTCTTCAAAGGAGCCCTGACACTCTTTCGTCCACTCGAAGCCGTTAATCTTGCGCAGCGCCTTGAAAGAAGGGTAGGCACCTCTCCGCCGACCTTGACATGAAACGACTCAAGGCCGCCACCCTCCCCGTCAGGCGCTGCACCTCCTTCTTGCTGACCGGAGGCCGCATCTCCAGGATGGCTCTGATCTTGTCGGGGTTGGCCTCGATCCCGCGCTGGGTCACCATGAAACCCAGGAACTTGCCAGCCGCTACTCCGAAGGCGCATTTGTGGGGGTTGAGCTTCATCCGGTACCGGCGCAGATTGTTGAAAGTCTCCTCGAGGTCGGCTACATGGTCTTCTGCATTGGTGCTCTTGGTCAGCATGTCATCCACATATACCTCCATGTTGCGCCCCAGCTGATCCTCAAAAACCTTGTTCATTAATCTTTGGTAAGTAGCCCCGGCGTTTTTCAGTCCAAAGGGCATCACCCTGTAACAGTAGATCCCCTTCTCCGTGACAAAGGAGGTTGCTTCTTCATCTGCTGAGCTCATCTTGATTTGATTATACCCCGAGAACGCATCCATGAAACTGAGCGTCCCATGCCCGGAGGTGGCGTCTACCAGCTGGTCGATTCGGGGGAGCGGGAAGCTGTCCTTGGGGCACGCCTTATTGAGGTCGGTGAAGTCCACGCACATTCTCCAGCTTCCACTGGCCTTACGAACCATCACGACGTTCGCCAACCAGTCGGGGTAGCGCACCTCGCGGATGTGGCCAGCCGCCAACAGCTTCCGCACCTCCTCGTCAACAGCCTTCTGCCGGTCCGGGGCAAAACTCCTTTTCTTCTGCCTGACGGGCCGGCACTCCGGTCGAATGTTGAGCTGATGTGTAATCACCTCCTCCGGGATCCCGGGCATGTCGGATGCTGACCATGCGAAGACGTCGGCGTTGGCCCGCAGAAAGGCAAGGAGCCGGTCACGAGCTTCGTCCGGAAGTGAGGCTCCAACTCGAACCGTCTGCGGGGTCCTCCCCGAGGGGGAAAGTGAGCAGCCGCTCGGCCGGTTCCCCCCTCCTCTCCAGGTCTCGTGGGTCAAGGGCCTCGGGTGTCGGTGCAGATGGCGGTGCAGGGCTGCCTCCTGGGGACTGGGGGCCAAGTGATAGCAAAGCGCCGGCAGGCCCTGCTCTCCTCGCATCTCGCCGACCCCTCTGGCGGTTGGGAACCTCACAGGAGCCGCTTGGTGGATATGACGGCATCCAAGAGGTTGAGCCCGGGCCTCCCAAGAATCGCGTTGTACGCCAGGGGCACACGGACCACCAAAATTTTATAAGGACAGTGCTCTGGCACGGAGCCGTTCCAGCTGTCACGGGAAGAGTAATTTCCCCCTCGACCCTCACAGAATCTCCTGTGAATCCCATCAAAGGCGTGACGACAGGTCGAAGTAGATCATGCGACAGGTTCATGCGAACAAAGGCGTCGTAGTTCAAAACATCTACGGAGCTTCCACTGTCGACTAGGATTCGTTTTACAGGGTGCTTAGCAATCGTCATGGATACGACGACGCTATCATCATCTTTATTTACAACCCCCTCCAAGTCCCTTTCGAAAAAAGGAATTACAGCTCACTCCTCCCTCTCCCCTTGGTCTCTTTGCGGGCCTCCTGCCCCCCAGGAAATCATCGCCACTGTCTTCTCCGTCGGGGCGTTATCAATCACCGGCGGCGCAGGCGCTGACGGGCCAGGAGCTCCCGGGTTGTTCCTTTGGACAAACTTCCTCAGGTGGCCTTGTTGAATGAGGTCTTCAATGGCTTTCTTCAGCTGCCGGCAGTCGTCGGTGTTGTGGCCATGGTCCCGGTGGTAGCGGCAGTAGAGATTTTTGTTCCGGGGATCTTCGGGTTGATGGGAGGAGGGCGTTGCAGATAAGGCTCCCCTTCGATCTCGAGCAGGATCTGGGATATTGGAGCAAGCGGGGTGTAAGGCCCGTCTCTCGGTGCAGGAGGTCGAGGACGGTTGTCTGGTCGGCGAGGAGGCTCGGGCCTCCTGGGGCGGGCTTCCGCAGGTTCTGGCTGGGTTGGCTTCCGGGGTATACTCCCGCCGGCTTCACGCCGGGAAAAGTCAGCTTCGTCCGCCCGGATGTACTTCTGGGCGCGGATCAAAAGTTCGGAGTAGGAGCCCGGCGGCTTTTTGTCAAGAGAGTATGCGAAGCGAGAAGGGCGAAGCCCCCGCTTCAGAGCCAGGTTGCCACGAGTCCTCCAGGTTGTAGACCTCCAAGGCGGCCTCCTTGAACCGGGCAACATAGTCCCGCAGGGTTCGCCATTCTTCTGCTGCACGGCAAACAGGCTGTCCGCCACCCTCGGGATCTTCCGGCAGGCGTCAAAGTGGGCCAGAAAAGCCCTCTCCAACTGGCGGAAGGAGTCGATGCTTCGTGGCGGCAGACGAGAATACCAAGCCCGGGCAGCTTTTTTCAGGGTAGCCGGGAAAGCAACACACATGAGCGAGTCAGTGGCCCCCTGAACTTGCATGAGTACCTTGTAGCTCTCCAAATGGTCCAGGGGGTCCGTGGTCCCGTCGTATGGGTCCAGTTGAGGAAGGCGGAACCTGGTAGAGATAGGCTCTTCCATGATGCGGCGAGACAGAGGAGGCCGACTGTCATAATCAGTCTCTGGCAGGTGAGTGATCCGACGGCTGAGCTCCTCCAGCTTCTGGTTGCACTCCTCGAGTCGACGCTCAGCTCGACGAGGCATCCGGCCATCAAAGGAGCCCTCCCCCGAAGACTCAGAAGAAGAGCGGGGGCGGCGATGCCGGCGCGGCGCTCCGCCTCCTTTCCGTGCCGCCGCTTAGGAGAGACGCTGGCGTGGCGAGAGGAGACCGGGGCCTTTTGGATGCTTCGCGGGGATGTGGCTTGGCCGGGGATCGGCGGTGATGATCTGCAGGAACGGGCGATCTCCGGCGGGAGGAGTGCTGGCTAGGCTGCATCACCCCAGGGACAGACGGGTTCGGCTCCGGTTGCGCAAGGCCGCTTGCTGGTGCTGCATGCCTTGAACCATCGCCGCCAACGACTGGACCTGCGTGGCCAGGGCAGCGAATCGATCTTCCTGAAGTGGCTGCGGAGCAGGCGCAGGGGCATTCCTGCGGAGCAGAAGGCCCTGCCCCCTGGAGATTCGGAGGCTCTGGAACAGGATGCGAGAGCCGGGGGGGCCTCCGCGGGTGGACCAGCCCCGCAGCGCTGCCCCCCAGCGCGACCGGCTGAAACTCCCTTCGTTCGAGTAGTCACCATGGCTTCAAAGTCTTGAAGACAGGAGAAAGAAGAAGGCAGCTGGTTCGATGTCTTTCTTGCACCCCCCTTCCTGGCGCGCCAATCTGATGACGCCAAGTCACCTTCCTTCGAACGTCGGGGAAAACGGACGTCTCGCTCCTGGAAATCCTGCAAGAAAAGTCCCCGGGGACCGGTGGCACCGGTGGGGACCCTCCGACGATCAAGTTAGTGGCTTGGGTTCAGACAAGGAACCGCTCCAGCGAAGAGGAGCTGAGGCGGTTAGGGTTTTTGCTGGGAGGAAGAAAGCTCAGAAAAACCAGAGTTCAGATCCCACTTACAGCGTGAGTATGTCTTTTATACCTGTCCGAATACCATGACTCGCGGCCTTGGAAGATCTCTGTCGTACCGTTGCTGGTTGATATGACTGGGCTCCATTGCTAGAAATAGCGAGTCGTACGCCGTAGCGAGGCATGGCGATGCACAGGGACATGCAATGCGCCAAACACCGTTATGAGGCATGGCCCTCCGTAACGGGGCACAATCACGGAGGTACCGAATGGTACGCGCGGCAAGGCATGGTCATGCACAGGGGCATGCAACGCGCCAAACCTCGTTATGAGGCATGGCCCTCCGTAACGGGGCACAATCACGGAAGTACGAATGGTACGCTGCGGCAAGGCATGGTCATGTGCTGAAAATCATGTGCAAGCACCGTGCAACCTGAAGGTTGCCGTTTCCTTGGCAGCTGAGTCGCATGTTGATCGCAGATGACCCCACCGAAGGGTATCGGAGATGGGGAATGATGCACCCCGGGACCGGTGGGGGCCCGGGGTTAAGAAATGATGACCCCACCCCCGACCCCGAGGGGGTGCCGGGGGTGGGGGAATGACGATGCACCCCGAGACCGGGGGGGCCCGGGGTTAAGGAATGATGACCCCCCCCCGACCCCGAGGGGGTGCCGGGGTGGGGGAATGACGATGCACCCCGAGACCGTGGGGGCCCCGGGGTTAAGAAATGATGACCCCACCCCCGACCCCGAGGGGGTGCCGGGGGTGGGGAATGACACCCCGAGGCCGGTGGGGGCCCCGGGGTTAAGGAATGATGACCCCCCCCGACCCCGAGGGGGTGCCGGGGGGGGGGAATGACACCCCGAGGCGGTGGGGGCCCCGGGGTTAAGAAATGATGACCCCACCCCCGACCCCGAGGGGGTGCCGGGGGTGGGGGAATGACAGTGCACCCCGAGGCCGGTGGGGGCCCCGGGGTTAAGAAATGATGACCCCACCCCCGACCCCGAGGGGGTGCCGGGGGTGGGGGAATGACGTGCACCCCGAGGCCGGTGGGGGCCCCGGGGTTAAGAAATGATGACCCCACCCCCGACCCCGAGGGGGTGCCGGGGTGGGGAATGACAGTGCACCCCGAGGCCGGTGGGGGCCCCGGGGTTAAGAAATGATGACCCCACCCCCGACCCCGAGGGGGTGCCGGGGGTGGGGGAATGACAGTGCACCCCGAGGCCGGTGGGGGCCCCGGGGTTAAGAAATGATGACCCCACCCCCGACCCCGAGGGGGTCCCGGGGGTGGGGAATGACAGTGGACCCCGAGGCCGGTGGGGGCCCCGGGGTTAAGAAATGATGGCCCCACCCCCGACCCCGAGGGGTCCCGGGGGTGGGGAATGACAGTGGACCCTGTTATCTTCTGACGACTCTGGGATCAGTCATATCACATCCCATTTTAGATGGACAATTATTTCATATTAGATATGCATATCATATTAAATCTTTCTACTCTATCTGGCATGAACATAATTCAAAAGGTTATTTCAAAAATTAGAAATGTAGTTTCTTTTATTCATGCTTCAAGGTCAAGACTTCAAGAATTTAAACAATTATGTGTAGATCAAGGAAAACATTTTAAAAAATTTAAACTTGATGTAATAACTCGTTGGAATAGTACCTATGCCATGATACATGATGCATATCCATATAAGAACTTATTAAGTGCTTATATAAATGAGCATGGATTAGGATTTACATTGATTGAAGCTAATTGGAATCAAGGTAAAATTTTAGAAGATTTTTTGGTTACTTTTTATGATGCTACAAATGTTCTTTCAGGTATTTATTATCTAACTTCTTGTTCATTTTTACAAAAAATATATGTAATTAGTAAAAAATTTAAAGAATATAGATATCATGAAGTTTTAATGCCTATTATACATAATATGAAAACTAAATGGAATGAATATTGGAATAGGATATGTCCATTGCATAACTTAGCTACTGTTTTTGATCCTAGAGTTAAATTAAATGGTGTAATTTTTTTAATTGATCAATATTATGAAAACATGAATCAAAATCCTGAACCTGCTAAAGATGAGGTAACATAACTTCTTAATTATTATTTATATAATGATAAAATTTGTGGATCTAGAATACCTGCTCAAAGCTTTGCTTTTTCTTTTAAATCTCGTTCGTCATCTATTTTTTCATTCATTAGAAGACACACACATGCTTCATCATCTTCTTAATTTTTAAGTAATGAATTATAATTTTATTTACGAAACGATCTTCATTCTGCATATGATGAAGATCAAATAGAAAGTCTAGATGTATTAGCTTATTGGAAGAGTGTTAAAAATCAATATCCTGTTATATCTGCCATTGCACGAGATATTTTAGCTGTACCGATGTCCACAGTAGCATCGGAATCCGCTTTCAGTGCAGGTCAACGTATTTTGGACGAAAAGAGAAGTAGGATGACTAGCGAGACAGTTGAGATGCTTATCTGCTTCAAAGACTGGTTGGATGCTGATGCAAGGCTTCAAGATAAAGGTGGACATGACTTAACCAGTGAAGATGACGATGACACAAATACTACTGATGACTGATGAGTGATAAGTGAGTCATTTCTACTTTTATAATTGTATATTTTTATTTTTTAAATTGTTAAAACTTAAAGTAAGTTATCTTTATTTTTTTCTTTCTGTTTTTTCTCCTTGCTTATTGTATTATGTTCTGGAGGTCAGGCCTAGCTCCCTTCTGTACCATTTTGATTTTAAATTAATAAACTAGTAGGGGTCTATGCCAAACCCCCTACTTATAAGGTGGTTTTATATTAATAAATTTCTTTATTCCTAATAATTTTTTAATTTATCAAAAAAATATTTTTTTATTTTAGCCGTGCACGGGCCAGGTCCCATCTGGGCCGTGCCGTGCTGGGCCAACAGAAAAAAATTTTGTGTTCGGCACTGCATGGTTCACTGGGTCGTGTCGGCATGGCATGGCCCGGCACTGTAGCAGTACAGGGCCATGCCGTGCCATGGGTGGCACAGCCCAATGCCTACCTCTAGGAGGGAGGGAAAGAGCAAGCATTGTGGGGTGTGGAAAACGAATAGGGAAGAACGAAACAAAGAGGAAATAACTAGCTGGTAGGTCTGACGCAGTGCAACGAATGGCACGGCCCAATGACTACCTGTAGGAGGGAGGGAAAGAGCAAGCATTGTGGGGTGTGGAAAATGAATAGGGAAGAACGAAACAAAGTGGAAATAACTAGCTGGTGGGCCTGACGCAGTGCAACGATGTAACCAGGACCAAGAAAGCAGCAAGAAGGAAGCAATAGGACCAAAAAGCAGCAAGAAGAAAGCAGCAAGAAGGAACCAAGAAAGCAGCAACGGCGTTCTGATCCAGTGCCCTAGCTCCCTAATAATTGAAGGCTTGTAACTAGATTTCTAGCTTTGAATTTCTGTTGAAGTACTTAGCTCTTTAAATTATTGTTATATTTGTTTTTCTGTTGTCTTGATATTGGAAGTACTGTAGTGTATCCTTTTATTTGTGTTAAGGGGTAGAATCATCATTGCATTGATAATCGTGCAAAGGGGCTAAGATCAGTCCCATCCACTACAATAAAATATCAAAATAGTGACGAAAATTAGTGATGGAAATTTTTGTCACTAAATTGTGACGGTTTAGTAACAAAATAGTGACAAAAAATTAAATCAGCGACGGATTAGTTTTTCGTCACTAAACTGTCACTAAATTAGTGACGGACTATCACATCCGTCACTAATTTAGTGACGGATTGTCCTTTCGTCACTAATCCATAACAAATTAGTGACGGAAGAGTAATCCGTCACTAACTTGGTGATGGATTGCTTTTTCGTCACTAATCCGTCACAAATTAGTGATGGAAAACAATCGTCACTAATTAGTGACGAATTATTTTCCATCACTAATCCATCAAAATTAGTGATGGATGGGAAATCCATCACTAATTTAGTGACGGATTGCCCTTCCGTCACTAATAATAAATTAATGACGAAAGAGTAATCCGTCACTAAATTAGTGATAGATTAGTGACGGATATTTCTTCCGTCACTAATCCATCACTAATTTAGTGACGGATTGGGCAATCCGTCACTAATTTTGTGACGGATGAGGCAATCCGTCACTAACTTAATGATGGATTACTTTTTCGTCACTAATCCGTCACAAATTAGCAATTAGTGATAAATTATTTTTCGTCACTAATCCATCAAAATTAGTGATGGATAAGAAATCCATCACTAAATTAGTGACGGATTGCCCTTTCGTCACTAATCATCACTAATTAGTGACGAAAGAGCAATCCATCACTAAATTAGATGAGCTCCATCCGACGGATTGGCCTTCCGTCACTAATCCGTCACTAATTTAGTGACGAATTGCCCTATCCATCACTAATTTAGTGATGGAAGAGCAATCCGTCACTAATTTAGTGACGGATTTCTTCATCCATCACTAATTTAGTGACATATTGCCCTTCCGTCACTAATCCATCACAAAATTAGTGACGAAAGAGCAATCCGTCACTATATTAGTAACAATTAGTGACGGATTACCCTTCCATCACCAAATTTATATTTTTAATATTTTTTATTTGAATGAGAAGAAAGAAAGTAAAATAAAAAATTAATAATTTATAATAATAATAATATTTCTATTATAAATAATTGCATGTCTAATATTTTTTTTAAAAAATTAATATTAAAATAAAAAACAATAAAATATTTTTAAATTTTATTATTTTTATATTATGTATTATATAATTAAAAAAATGTGCAGATGAATGACGCCATCACGTAGGCAACCTTAAAATTTTTTAAAAATGTGTAGCTGCATTCCAAAAAATTTTAAGCATGGGAATGGTTATATTTTAGGTTAAAATCGTCTGTTGCAGAAGCAAGCGGAAACGGGGCGAACCTCCCCCTAAATTCGCTCCCAAACACATCAAAACCCTCGCCTACCCCAAATCCTCGCCCACTCCTCTCCTCCTCGCTCCCCACCGGACCCCGCTCACCCGCGACCAAGCGCTCGACCGCGTCCTCGCCGACCTCGACTCTGCCCTCGCCCATGGCGTCCCGTCGACGCCTCCCTTTTCGCCTCCCTCCTCGAGACATGCTCCCAGATGCGCTCCGTACGCCACGGCGCCCGCCTCTGCCGCCTCATCCCCTCCGCCCTCCTCCGTCGGAGCCCCGACCTCTCCGCCAGGCTCCTCCGCTTGTATGCCTCGTGTGGCTGCATCGACAAGGCCCACCGACTGTTCGACCAAATGCCGCAGCGATTTAAGGACAGCGCCTTCCCTTGGAACTCCCTAATCTCCGGCTACACCGACCTGGGCCTCTACGAAGACGCTATGGCTCTATATTACCAGATGGAGGAGGAGGGCGTCGAGCCCGACCGGTTCACCTTCCCTCGAGTTCTCAAGGCCTGTGCTGGAATCGGGTCGGTGAGGCACAGCGAGGCCGTCCACCGCCACATTATTCGCTCGGGTTTCGGCACTGATATCTTTGTGCAGAATGCGCTCGTCGACATGTACTCCAAGTGCGGCGATATCCAGAAAGCCCGGCAGATTTTCGACAAAATCCCCGACCGAGATCCGGTCTCATGGAATTCGATGATAACGGGTTACATACGACATGAACTTCTGCACGAGGCCTCGGACATCTGTAGAAGAATGCTTGGAGATAGGATCGAGCCAGACTCCGTTACCATCTCATCAATGCTTTCCGGGATCTCCTTGTCTTCTAGTAATAAGCTTGGGCTTCAAATTCATGGTTGGGTTCTCCGACATGGGCTCCAGTGGGATTTATCGGTCGCAAATTCTTTGGTCGGGATGTATTCCGAGCACAACCAGTTGGATCGAGCTCGGTCAGTATTTGAAACAATGCCAAAAAAGGATTTGGTGTCTTGGAATGCTATAATCTCTGCTCACCGTAGAGATCATCGGGTGCTTGACTGCTTAATTTATTTTCATTTGTCTTCTTTCTTTATTTGCTCAAACTATTTGATCTGCTTGCTACCGGCTGTGTTAAATTCAGTGACTTAGGACTTTGGGAATATTTATCTTCTTTCTCTGTGATAAATATTCTTTTGAAGTGGAGGGGCCTTCCTTCCAGCCCTCTTTTAACCCTCAACCAAACACAGCGTAGTGTTAGACCCCCAGGATAAAATTCACATCTCCACACCTCAAAATTGCCATTTTTTTAAGGGTGCCCTGAGGTTAGTGCTATGCTGGGTATGCCAGGTTTGAAATTATCCTGGTCCTGGATAATGCATTTATAGCTGAATTTTGATGCTTTTGCAGTCCTTACTGATGATAGTATTATTCATACAATCATCATACTGATTTGATCTTATCAATCAACGAGATATATATTAAATCATTGTACACCTTTTCTCAAAAAGATCTGTTTGTGTATCAGTACTCAGTGGTTAAACATATGTCTGTGAGTTTTCTTCAATTTTTGTTTTCTACATGAGTCATGGCATTTGAACTAACACTTTAAGCTTTAGGATCTGACAAACAAATACAGTTAATTCAGTTTTATACTACCTGTTATTCTATGTGCTGGCAGCCCCAGAGGGGTCCTTAAAGCTGTACTTGCTGAGAAAATTAATCACATTGATAGCTGTTGATAACACTATAGTTCTCTTCTTGTTTAGTTATTTAATTGTACAAATGCATGTCTTTTTTGATATGATGGCATTCTTTATATGAAGCAGTGCATAGCCATGCCTACGGGTAAAGAAGGTGAAGACCTGGGGGAGCCACTATCATGTCTGTTAGCTCTGGTGACTATCATGCACTATTGATTCCTCTATATTCTTCTTCTTCTTCTTGTTCAGAGCAAAATGTTAGGAGCTATTCCTGTATATTCATAATTGTCTTTGAACAGATACTTGGATGCTTACCAGTTTTGGTTTGAATTAGATCAGAATTATAATAATGGATGTTTGATGTACCATATACCTCTTTGCCTTTAGTATTGATGAGCATCTTTTTAAAATACAGATAGAAGATGTTTCTGTTGTGGAAAGTGGTCCGCATCTGGATTCAAGGCAAGCATTTGAACTTCTGACCTTATTAATGAACTTATTCTGTTCTTATTTTAGGAAGAGGATTTTAGAAAAGAAGCGCTTAGGTATCACAAGATCATCATTCTAACATATGCTGATGTAGATGGTGCTCACATCCGAACTCTCCTGCTGACATTTTTCTTTAGATATCAGGTGGTTAATGGTTGTTGTAGTTCTCTTAGAAACCAGTAACTGAGTCATTTCAAATGTTTATGATGAATTTCAAATATATGATAAACTGTTTGATGTCATAGAAAGCACTCTTTGATGAAGGTTGCATTTACGTTGGTGTTCCTCCACTCTATAAGGTAAGCCTTCTTGCATTGATCTGGCTTGCAATGGTTGTGTGATATAGGTTCTGACCTATATCATAAAAAAATAATTTATGCATGAATGCTTGTGCTTGTCTAACCTTTAGAGGATATATTGACATTCATGCTGACCATTTTCACCTTTGGTAATTTTACAAGGAAAATATTTTTCTGCGGACATCATGATAACAGGTTAATGTATATGGTAATGATTGATTTTTCATCTTCATGTTAATATTTTGTTTGTCTCAACTCTTTTCATTTTCCTGTTATAGCTCTTTTTTCATAATGTCTTTGTACTTTGCCATCATTACCTTCTAAAATGGATATTTCATGGAAACTAGTATTAGTGGCCAACTTTGTTAATAGCATCTTCAATTTGCAATGTACATTTGGCAAACATGCATTCAATGCAAATCAGTTTATTTAATCATTTATTTTCTTTGAGAGCATTCTTTTCTATCCTAGGTTATTGTTTCTCTCCCATGCACGCAAGTAGTTAATTGTTAGAGCTTGATCTAGTGGTTGGCCATCATACCACTAAAACTTGCCTATTCACACTTATCTCTGTCCATGTGCGAGTTACAGGTGCATGAGATAAGAGATAATTCGTTAACCACCAAGTTTGTATGCAACATGCTAGAAGCATGTAGGAGCAACTGCTACAAGTTTCTTAATCTTTTTATGGAGTCAAGGTAGTATTTTTTAACATGCATTGATTTCCTTAAATATCAGTCCTGGGGGAGATGATGCCTTCACAACTATGGAAACTACGCTAGACCCGGAGAAAAGGCTACTGAAGCAGTTAGTGGTGGAAGATGCTGCGGAAGCAAATGTTGTATTCTCCTCTCTTATGGGTAGTCGTGTAAGTTTAAACACCCATAGTCATAATTTTATTTTCAATATTTCATGTAAAAGTTATTTATTCACCCTTTCATGTCACTCTTACTAATTGAGCGGTTAACTAGTGATTTTAATATATTGTTGTTTGTCTTCCAGGTTTAGAAAAAGTGCCTACCATTAGTCCAGCCCCAAATGACACTGAAGTCACTACACCCACCACCACAGGTCCTGATGCAACTACTGCTATAAGCCCCATCACAGATGCTACTAAAGAGAGTGCTCCAGCAGCAAAACCTGATCCTAGTATGGCTGCAGATGCTGTTGAAGATACTACCTCTGCACTAAAATATGATGCCAGTCCACTTACTGCAACTCCTCCTCTCCCTACTATGGATGGTGGTAAAGATGCAACTCCAGTGCCAGAATCTGTTCTTAAACCAGGTGCTGTAACTCCTGAGCCAAGTCCTCCAAATACTGTTGAAGATAATATGCTCCCACCAAAATCCGGTGCCAGTCAACTTGCTTCACCTCCAGCATCTGGCCCTGCTGCAGATGATGTCATTAGCACACCAGAATCTGGTCTCAGCTCGACTGCTGTAACTCCTACTACTGGTTTGGCTCTTAAGGTTGACGACACTGCCCCCAGCACCAAAACACCGGATGTTGCTCCAGTTCGTGATGCAGCTTAGTTTGTTATTCCTGGTAAAGGGAAAATTTCTCCTTGTGCTGTTTCAGGTTACACCTCTCCTCACTTATCCTCCTCCTGCCTTTATTACCTCAATCTGATCCAAATAAGCATTTACTCCTGCACCAAGTTATTGTTCTCATCCACGTTTTTGTCACGTCTTCCCCATGTATATGATTTGCTTTCTGCTTCTGGATGCAGGTCGATACATACTCCCAGTTATGCTCAAAATACTACTGGACTGAACCTCTGCTTCTTCCTCTCCTAGTCCCTGGTCTATCACTAGACCAATCCAATGGAGTGTTTAGAGTGTCACCCCCAGTACTAGTAATACCCTGTTCTGCCAAACTTGCTTTCAGCTTTCTTTCCGACCTTTACTCCAGTAGTCATCCAGTCAATTATAACTCAAATGTTCACATATACTTGAAAATCTTTGGCTTGTCATCATTTTTGTTGTCCCCCCCCCCCCCCCCCCCTTCCCCCCCTTACTTCTCTTATTATTGTTGATTCTATTGCTTAACTTACAAACAATCCATCTGCTCCTCCTCCATTTGCTCCATATAATGCCGTTGTTCTCTTGCATTTTGGAGTTTGAGGTGTTGGCTTGTTCATGCAGTAGTCATTAATGCCAACTATACTGGTATTTGATCATTATATATATATATATATGGTGTTGAAGACTTCAGTTTTTAAAACTATTTGTTAACCTTGATATCTGGCTCTTGTGATTGGCAGGGAAGACAAATAAACCTTCTGTGATCAGATTACCTTACAAAAAGAAGAAGAAGAACTTGATGCGCAATAACCGATTGATGGGACACTTGAAGTTTATTGATGTCTTATTCAAATGATGCATCTGGTCATGAGAGTAGAAGTGGGAAGGAAAGCACAAAGCGCAGAAGATTGTCTTCATCTAAGCTTAGACATGAGAGCCCAACATCTGGTGATGAAACTCTTTTAGCTCTTACATGTCTAGTGATACTTAATACGGAAGTGAGGATTGCTTCAGTAACTGCAGGTGGACGTCACACACTAGCATTGTTCACTTCAGACTAGAGGGAGCTAGTAAATGGTGTTCAAAGGATTGCTTCATATGTACATTTCTTAAGTGTAGAGTCCCTAAGGAAGCCGAAGATATCTTAATAATTTGATGTCTAATGTATAAAACATTAGTATTGTTGATGTATACAGATATATTTATTTTATTTTATGAAGTGCGGCTTTTAATTCTTAAATTTAAATTTTTATTAGAATGCATTAATATATTATAATTTAAAATAATTTTAAATTTATAAGAATAAAAATTTGATGAAATTTTATTAGGTTAATGATGGATTAGTGATGGATTTCTAATAGAAATAATAGTGACGGATTAGTGACGAAAATATTAGTGATTGATTAGTGATGGAACAATAACAAATGATTAATGGATTCTTTCGTCACTAATCTGTCACTAAATTATGATGGAATAGTGATGAAAATATTTGTGATGGAATAGTAATGGAATAATGCGTGATGGATAGTCCATCACTAATCCGTCACAATTTAGTGACGGAAAATATGTTCCGTCATAAATTTTGATGAAATATTTCGTCACAAATCCATCACTATTATTTTGTGACGGACCTCTTTCCGTCACTAAATTTAGTGACGGTAAAAATGGTGATGATAAGATTTTCATCACTAATCCGTCACTAAACCCAGTTTGTGACGGAATAGTGATGGAAATTTTTGTCACTATTATACTATTTTCTTATAGTGATCCCTCCGTCCGCTACGATATGTGTTGCTACTAAATCACTAGCAAGTGCACTAGTCGCTCAAGTAATATAATGATGAATAGAGTATCGTCCCACGAAGACTAATTAATGACTACTAGTATTATACTAAGTTCCATTATCTAATCAATCAAAACAATGGAATTATAAGAATTAAATTAAATCCTAAAATTAACTAAAGTTACCAATTGAAATAAGGATTAAAAATGCAATTAATAAAAGCACTAGAATATGCACTTCTTCTAGCATATTTAATGTATTATAACATGCTTCATTTCAATTAAAAGATCTCATATCATGCACCGGCGTAATTCCCTATTGCGATGAATGGGCTCTCTCGAGTTATCACTCAACTATAATTAAATAATTAATTAATATATCTCTATACTAATTAATCACTTAATTATGCTTTAAGTTCAATGGAATTCCCTAATGAAACTTTATCCTCTAAAATCTCATTACCAAATAAATTATAAGGTCATATCTCTATGCCTTACAATCCATTGTCTTAATTGTTTATCCATTCATATAGCTCTTTCTCAAGTTACATACATGAATTAAAATCAATAAGGAGTTGATCAATCTCCCTAAGCATTAAGAACACAATTAAGACATACATGAATATAAGACTTAATTGAAATGGAAACACATCATATATACGTCAACATACTAGAATCCATACATATTCTAGTGGAGAATGTTTAGTTCCCCATGAAAACAAAGAAACTGATTACATAGATGGAAGTATGAAACATTGTTTTCAAAGAAGGAAGGAAATTACAACCAAGATGAACTTTGATCTTCAATCCTACTTCTTGATTCCTTGATCCTTTGTTTGTGCTTGTTTCTTGTCACTTTTTCTCCTCCAGAAATCTCTGCAATTCTTCTCTCCAAAGACCCTTTTATATCCCCCTCTTCATGTGTCAATTAACCTCCAATAACTTCTCCGAAATGGTTGGTTATTGGAAGTTATTTCAATTTCACCATCAAATATCATGGCTGTGAAATCTGGTGGTGATATCTGCTGGGAATTTCACCACCAGATTTCATGGCTGTGAAATCAAGTGGTGATATTTAAATGGTGAAAATTTCTACGTAGGATAATTGTTGAGAATTTCACCACCAATTATCATGGCAGTGAAATCTGGTGGTGATATTTGCTCTTTTTCTCCAATTTGCACTTTGATCCTCCAAATTGCAGAATCTTTAATTCTTTCCTGAAATAGCACAAAAATCAATACCAAGTCCTCAAATTATCAAAATAAAAATAATAAAATAAAGTATAAATTATATGCATAATTTATACTTATCAAAATTCCCCCACACTTGAACGTTTGCACGTCCTCGGGCAAACATAACAATGAACCACCCAAAAATTGATTAATTTCCATCATATCAAATCAAACCAAAGTCAAAACTAGAATTCAACTAGAACTGCTTAATTCCATAACTTTTCATGAATCTACCTTTCACAAAATTGAAGAACAAAGTAATTTGGAACTTAATATGAAAAGAAACAAATAAGATTGATAAATTCTCACCGGATATATGTGTGTCTCTCTATACCCTCGATAATTAAGGTAAAGTGTTTCTCTCAAATGCATCCATAATCACAACTTACCATATGCTTGCAATTATTCTAATCTCCACTACTTTGAATATAAACTATACACAAATCATAAGGACTTTAGGTAAGGATGTAACAAGGATTGGGGTAAGGAGTAAGTTAAGGTAGGAAAATTTTGTTGGATAAGGTAATTTGAGTACAAAATAAATAAACCTTCATCCTTCAATCAACCAACCCAAGATATGATAAGAAGTGCAATCATAAAACCTTCCACTTTCTTATATCCCAAGTACTTGAATAATTTTAAACTATGGGAATTTCTCTTCTTCTTCTTCTTCTTTTTTTTTTTTTTTATATACATGCATTTTTTTTTTTTTTTTTCTTTTTTTTTTTAAATGAAAATGAAAATTTAAACAAATTCCCAATTCTTTATAATTCACAATAATATTCAAGTACTCAATGTTATATGACTAGCAAACAACTACCACAAATCCTCATTCTCTTAAGATTAGTGGATGAAAATGTGTAAATGTTTTGTACTCAAGTATGGACAAAGGATAAGTCAAGGCTCAACTTGTTTAACAATGGAAATAGAAAGGGTTAAAAGGGTTAAGCATTTTGGTAGGGTTAGGTGTTTTGGTCCATAGGTTTGGGTAATCACAAATTGGGTTCAACAAATTGCCTTAATCTTCTTTATGCAAGTTCATATTAATGTAGTCTTGAAAAGAATTCATGCAAGTTCTAGAAGTTCATGAAAATGGAATGCAATATCACACAGCAAAGAAAATGAGATTGAATTTAGTATTCAATCTAAAGGCTCAAAATCTCACAGGGTAATCATATTTATCAATCTTACGTGTAAAATTTCATAATCAGAAACCAAATCAATTTACTCAACAAACTTGTAAAAATGTATAAATTCAATCAAGTTATGGAACTCACAATTTTTCATTGATTCTAATGAATGACTTTAATTTAATTATCAATTAAGGGAAATAAAAAAAATTAAAAGATGATTCAATGCATGTTTTGTACTCATATACGACTACCCCCCACACTTGAACTAAACATTGTCCTCAATGTTTTCAAAATAAAATAATTTGAGACAAATCCATAATCAACATAAATGGAAGAGAGTAGAAAAATACTGCCCTGATTGTGGTATATTTGTTCAATTTCCATGGATCCTTTCCTTGAAGTGCGTGCCTCATATATAACCAAGCAAAAGCAAATTGAACTAAAATAGTTAAAGTACGGTGAAAATAAACATAACTAAAACAACTGAAATAAAAGCAACAAACTAGTGTTTGCAAGGTAAAAACATAAAGGAAAGTGAGAAATCAAGAGCTCGAGCTCCCATCCGTAGCAGAAGTGGAAGATGAGGATGATGAAGGATAAGGTATGTTCTGAGCCTGGAAGAATTGTCTCAAAGCCCTCTCCATCCTCCTCTGTCTACGATCCATAATCTCCAAAGTACCACTTATCTGTTGAACATTGCCTTCCAATCTTTGGAGACGCATAGACAGCTGCTGAGAAACAACTTGGGGTGGTCGAGATGCTCTGGAAGATGATGGTATCGAAGCTGGTGGTGCTGCTGATGGAACTGGTACCTTCTCTGTAGAAATCTCCTCTTGAGGGGCTGGTGGGGCATTCTCCTCTGGGATCTCAGTCTCGGCCGCTCCTGGAAAAGCCTCCTCATCCACAAACTGGATCCGACCATTTGGATCACGAAAAATAATCCCCATCCGGATGAGGGTATTGGTGGTCAAAGGCTGCATATCTAGCCGGACTGCATTCCTCGGAATTGGGTCAAGTGTACCGAGGTTCCTTGCCAATCTGGTAATGTAAGACCCACCACAAAGCCTTCCTGTATTCTGTTTGCTCTTATGATGGAGATACTTCGCCAGGCGATATCCCATATTACATTTCCTTGTAGTGACCATACACCAAAGATAGAATAAATCGTCCCCAGTCACTGACCCATTACTGTCACCCCGACCATTAATTGTATAGGTGATGTATCGATGCATGAAGCGGAGAGTTAGGGTGGGAAGTGTAGTGCTTTTGGTGTATCTAGCACTGTACGCTCCAGAACGAGGAGCCACCTCCTCCCATGCTTGGGCAGCATTAAATTGGGGAGGGTAGTTCATCAAATACAGTTGATACTCTTCAGTGTGGGTCTCTGCCTCTGTATATAAACCACAAGCTACCCCAAACTCTGAAATGGACATAGAGAAAATCTGACCCCCAAGAATAAACTGAATTGTATCTGGTCGATCAGGAGTCCTGGCCTTTACATCATCAAAGATGATGGAGCTGAGAAACTCACATAACAAGTGGGGGTAAGCAGGCTCCTGAATAGTCACGAAGGTCTCCCAACCAATCCGGTGGATGAAGGCATGTATTTCCTCCTGAATACCTATTGTTTCCAAATCATCATCGACTATAAATTTGTTGGATTCAATAGGTCTCTTCAGCAATTCCTGTAGTCGACTTCGGATTGCAGCTTCCACCACTCCTCTTCTACTGGCAACAGCCCTACTACTCTCTGCTCTAGTAGAACTAGATCCACCTCTTTTGCTACCTCTTGTTCTTGGTGGCATTATAGCAATTGTGAATGTAAAATCCCAAGGATAACAAAAGGTGCTGCCAAAAACAATATTCCAACAATGGTAAAGGCATATAGAGGTAACATATATTGAATATTTGGTAACAATTGCAATCATAGTATCAAGTGGCAAAATAAGACAATTATGTAACCAAACATATCAAATCACAAGTCAAAATGTAACAGTTGTAACCTCAACTAATTATTGGAAAAACTTGTGCATTGTACAATCATATTTGAAGTGCATTTTCACTTAATAATTGTGCATTGTATAGGCAAGCTTAACTGAATGGCATTGAATTGCATTCAATATTTTCAATTGAATTGCAGTCATTGAAGACTTTTGTCGAACACTTGGTAAGCATTGTATCAAATAGGAATTCTATGGCCAATTC